>CM076583.1:970143177-970280308 GCA_034641835.2 Pinus albicaulis | reverse complement strand
TATTTTGGATCATCTAACATTTCGGCCACTGGATTCTGGCAAGCTCAGGCCAGAATCCAGGTGAAATTGTGGGGTCGTTAAAAAGACTCCTACGGTCAAAATTTGTGAAATTTAAAATACCATCCTTATGGTTTAACAACAAAAAATAAAATAAAAAAAGGGGGTGGTGGGCCACCCCCCACATGTTACAACCATAATAAAAAATTAATATTAAAAGGGGTCGGCGGGCCATAACCCTCGCTCGATCTCACGCCTTATGCCACCACCGCATACAAACCGTTGCATATAATATCTGGTGGGTTTTGTTGACTGGAAACCCTGCTCCAGATCGCGGTACCGGAGGCCGAAGGGTATCGAACCTACACCGGCCACGTGGGCCAGCCCGCCATCGTGCGACGGCCCCAAATAAAACATAACCCACATATAACCAACGTGACACATGGGTTGGCTCGAGGTTGTGGGTTGTAGACCCCATCCACCCAACAGTGACACATTTTAATATTAAAACAAAAATAAATCATGCATAGTTTAAATGGTTACATGTAGATTTGGGGTGGTTAGATTTGAGTCCACGACCTCCCCTAAGCAATTGCTAACTTTTACCAATGCACCCAATGGTGGGTCTTGGAAATCTCTCCCACGGAATAATACTTAAACTAAATTTTTCACAAGTGCACCCAGGCCAAGGCAGAGTAGGAGCATGCACGCATATCGAGGCAATGATTTTCTGTATTACAGGCAGAACCATGAGTAGGCCAAGAAACAGGAAGCAAAACCATGATCCTTAAAATTTTCCTGGGGAGTTAATTTTTCTCCATGTCAGACTATAGTCAAGTTTATAGTCATTTTTCATGGTTTTTTGCAGGGAACAAAATGGCGAGGTCAGATTCATCTTTTGAGTTGCAGATTTCTATTCCACCCATGGAGCAGCATCTTGGAGGAATCTAGGGGGAATCTAAAAGATTTTTTTTTCCCCACATTTTCACTTTGTCAGAATTCAGAAATTTGCCAGTCGATTTTGCATTATTTGACGTCAAAAATCTGATGACATATTCATATTTTCCATCTAAGATTTAAATTTTTGGCCACTTTTTGAAGTGAAGTTGTAGGTGTCAGCATTCAGTGAGTGAGCAGTCGATTTCAGACCTTTAGACACCATGGTTGTGATGGTGATTGCAGATCCAATAGCAGAGTAGCCCATTCTTCTATCATATTTAGTGTGAGGTATGTGATGGGTTGATTTCATGTACTTATTTGTCTCTCTGCTACAAGATGTATTGTGCTATATAGATCCCTGTTCATGTTTGATGTGGGATCTTGTTTTGTTCTTGATGTGAGATTTACTTTCTAACATGGATTTGTATTATGTTTGAGATCCCTTTGATGCCATGTTGGCAGGATACTCATTGTCACATGTATGTTGTTTGAGATCCCTATTTTTTCCATATTAGTGGGATACTCATAGTCATTATGTGTGAGTTATTGTCATACTGATAAGAGTCCTTTTTGTGAATGAGAGTTCCTGTAGTGGAACATATCGTAGAGAGGTCTAGACACTCCTGCGTGAAAAAACCATCCATGTACATCTTCACTCCTTACGACACTTAATGTAGAGGCCTACACCATCTTGACACCGAGGCGCAGAGATGTAGTCCCTCCTGGATGAACTTTGTTATCAATGTCTTATGTTGCTCATGCTTGTTATTTTCCTCTTTGTTACAACACACAGATGTTCATTTATGTTCATTAAAGCTTTAATTAAATGCAATTCTAACACATCAGTTAAAGTTAAAGGTCTTGGTTAAGGGTATCAATAATTTACCCAGATCACTTGGGGGAAGAAAACAAAGAAGAGGGAGCAGTAGATCCTATCAAAATATTTCTCAAGGAGGCCCTCCAGAAATAGAGGAATGCGATGATGGATATCTTTGCCTAGATCCTTCAATGACTACCCTCCAGTGGCACATCTGCATCCAACAAACACTCTAGAGGCACCACTCCTTTCAAGGTACAAGTAAACTTTGACATTCAAATATTTGAAGGCCAGATAGATGCAAACAATGTTGATAGATGGTTGAACTTTTTGTACGGGTATTTTTTGATCCATGATTTCTCCAACCGAGAAAATATGACTTTTACATGCCTCAAAGCTGCCCCCCATGTCAACGACTGGTGGGAAACCTACTCTGAGAAAAATGTCGAGAGGGAACCCTCTCTATTATCAGCCACACCCACTTGGACTTCATTCTGAGATGGCATCAAGGAACCATATTACCCCATGGGGAGCTATGAGGACAAGTACATCCAATGGAACATGCTACGACAACAAAGGGATCAAGATGTGCAGGTGCTAACAAATTTTTTCCATACCCTATGCACAAACTTGGGTATCAAAGATTCAGAGAAAGATTTGGTTGTCAAATACTACATTTGTTTGCACATATAAATTTAGGAGAAAATTGAGTTCCTCAACATTACCTGGCTTAGCGCGACATATCGATATGTCGCCAAGATTGAGCAAAAATTTAAGCAGAGTAAGTGATATTTTGGATCCAAGAATTAGGAGCCTCTGAAAACTGCCCCCAAACCATAGAAAAATGGGCAAAGACAAAGTTCCAAGACTTAAAACAACACCACAAAGACAAAGAAGGACATGGGGAAGTGGTGTGAATTTCATAAAAGTTCCACTCACAACACAAGTGAGTGTTAGGCCAAATAGTCATTGATGGTCGAGATGAAGGTATATGAATCAGATGCATGCTTTGATTCTGAGTTAGAACTAGAAAGGAGGAATGACAAAGGAAATAAGATCATTGATTCAGAACCCAGTGCCATCATTTCCACCACCAAGCTCCAAAGGGAGGAGCCCGAGGATCCAGAGGAGGGGGGAGCGCCTCCTCCATTCCCAGATTTGGGTGAAGGATTCTCCACTGCAATTCCTTGTCGATAGCAGAAGCAAAAATAACCTCATTTCAGTGGAGGTCATGAAGTGGTTTAGCCTACTGAGGCACTTATTCATGTTGAATCTCTGCGTTTACATTTATTTCTGTATTTTATTTCATTCTTGCATGGATCTGAATCAGCTGAGGGCTACTATGACATGACCCGACCTCTTAGATCACCTTAAATAAATGGAGTTGACAAAATGAAACTGAAATGACCTTCCTCAAGAGCTACAGAACCCCAAGGAGCTAAACAACCACTCTATTTCCCAATCCCTAAGTCAAGGCTCTCTTTCACTGACCTAGACTTCCAATCATATGCATAAGCTTGCAAGGTAGCAACTGTAGTTTCAATTTCTGAGTTATGAGCATGTGACCCCAGAAATAGTGCGACCTCGTAACTTAATGAGACGTTATAGAATTATAAATCACATCAAGGCAAATACATTCATACAAAATTTACTCAAATAATTGACCTAACCAAGATTAACCATGACAATCATTTTGTCAGACACATAATGAACATGAGATCTACAAGTCATGAATGCATATCTGAACATAAGGATTTGATACTTATCTTAGAATCATGAATAAGGTCTAATGATCTTTGACAATAGCTACAATAACATATATTAATTCATGTATTCAATAACCATTCAGTTACCGATGAAAACATGACAAGATCCATAACTGGAATCTATCATAAAACCATTCTTATAACCAACATATAACTAGAAGAGTAACAATTATAGAAAAAACATCAAAGAAATACTATAAAAATTATATTTGCTCATAAGATATAAGAGGAAAATAGCTCTTATTAATGTATGCAGAATCAAACCAATTCAGGGACTTCCACGTATCACCTAATCATAGATTGAGTTGAACCAAATCATTCTTTCAATCAATAACCCTTGTGCCATATTCCAAGAACAAATGTGGAATATCATGGGATAACTAACACATATGAAAACAAGGAAATCTAGAGATTAAACCACCTCCACCCTCACACTAGCATGATCTCACCTAAATATGTTCGGAGATCACAAAACCATACCAATATTGGATGCCTCAAAAATCCCTCACTATCCCATGGGGAATATTCCTGTCTCCATCCACTTGTTGAGGGCTTCCCAAAGAAAACCATCTCTATGCCTAACCCTTGGGATTTTATTGATACTTCCTCACCTAAATCCAAAACCTTTCGAAAATCCAAAGCTCAACCAAGAATTAATCCCATCACCTAATGGCTATCAAAATGGAAACACAAGGCATAAACCATTGTTAAGCAAAGAAAATACCATTCTAATTACAAAAAATGAAGCAAATACACACATGCATGTACCATGCGTGCCAAAAATAGCAAGGAAATCATACATGACACTTGATAGCTGCAAGTAATCCCATTGTAGGCTCTTGATCCAACTATTCCTTGTTTGATCCTTGCTTCCTTTGCTTTCTGTGTCCTTCCTTTCCTTGTCCTGTTTTTACTTTTCTTGATTAATTGCTTCCTCCTCTTGGTGCTCTTATCCTCTCTCATGCTAATTCCAAATCCAAACTAACAAAAGACCTGAAATTGATGCTCTAATACCTTTTTATTATTTTTTCCTATAATTTCTTCATTTTCCCTCTATTCCCCTTCAATTTCGTCCTCACATGCAACGTGTGACCTTTCATCTCTCTTTTCTCCTAATTTCCTTTATTTTCATAAATAAATGTCAATAATTTCCACTTTTCCTTTCCAAAGACTCTGTCGATGCCTTTGCTAATTTTCTAAGCTATAATAAACAAGTGATGCCCACTAGGATGTTTTTCCCAACATTCAGCTTCGAATAAGTGCCTCATGACCTTGGTCTGATTTTGTATTTATTAACTTTATTAAATGAACTTTTTACTCGGGGATGTTACAAAATTATCCAAAGGGTAATGATATTTGCATTGTTTTTCATACCAAAGCCTCTATTCAAACAAAAATGAAATGTGTAATCTGTATTGATGTAAATCATTATGTGAAAACCATAGATTGAGTTTTGTGTTTCCCCATCAAAATGTCAAAAATGAATTGAAATACAAAAATACACGTACCTAATAGACCTTGGAATGTTGTGTATTCAGGGCTTCCTATATTCCATAGAATAAACACACATATATTTATTCTAATCGGATCAATTCTATATGGTTTATCTTCAAATAGTTTTGCATTACGTCCCCTCCAAATTCCCTAAGAAATCAAGAAAGGAAGAGGTCTCTTCTTCGTATGTGCATCAAATAAACATTTGAAGCATGTATCAATGGATGCGTAGTTCCAATTTGCACTAATCCTCAACTTACATAGGACATAAATCGAAGTTCTCTCTAGAAACTGGACATCCAATGAATACTATACAAGATACGCTCACATGATTCATGAAATAAATAACATCTACCAGGCCCCTTAAAACCTCTCTTGCATAGTTTTCCCCACGTAAGAAACCTATTCCTCTAAACTATAAATCCAAATAAAATGATATTTTTTCGGGAAATGTCATGACTGGGCTCTAAAAAACCAACATTTGTCTTTCGAGTCTCAACAAGACAAAAGATGTGAATGTATATGGTTTTTATAGAGTGTCTCCTTTGGGAGTGTTGGCTTAAGGGGTCCTGACCGAGGTTCGGATTTAAGGTTTGCCAACAAACCCTATACTATTGGCCCTTTCGGTAATGACCTACTTGCGCAGGTCAAGGTGTCACCCGAAGTAGTAAAGGAGGGTGCTGGAACCAAGTTTCCGCACCCTGAGAGAAAGAGGGTAATAGAGGTAGCCTTGCTAAGATCTATCAGATTTTTGGAGAGGAAATATTATCGCCGAACCCTTAATAGTATACGTGCAGAACGTGGAGTTCATAAACCCATATATAGCATAAATAAAAAACTATTACTAATTAGATCTCAGTAATACATTCGCATCCACATGCACATCAATATTAATCAACGACTAAATTACATAAACAAAGCCATTTCTTACAACACAAAGATACGATAAAACAAATTTATCATTCATTAGCTCCCAAAATCCACTTACAGACCTAATTTCCAGCTTGCGCACATAGCCAGCGGGGTCGACATATAGTAGAACAAAGGATCTCTTCGCACACAGCCAGCCAAATTCCCTACCGAAGTACAACCCAAAACCGATATTAACTGTTTGAAATTAGCATTAATCAATCTTAGCCCACCTATAGACTTGATCTATCCATCTACTTATAGTACCTTAGCCTGCACTATCCTATGGTCCACAAACCATGGTTTGCAGACTCTTGGTCTACCCTTTGACCCATTACAATATATTGGGGGCTTTGACCCGCCCCAAAGCCCCTTTTCTAGACCAAATATTACAAAACTGGACAAAATTACGGTTAGGAACTCCCATTCCAATAGTTTCCCAACATAATCTTGTGACTCATCCCGAGTCACAGTGCCGGTGAGGTCTTCATCATATCCTTGAGTTGCTCCAGCGTAGCAGTAAGTGTAGGTAAAACGTGAAGGCTCTACGTGGTGGCAGTCTATGCAATGTCCACGAGTTTCTGGGAGGTTGTTCCTTCTATGGCAGGAGTGACACTATCAAGAGATTAGTTTAGTTGTTTCAATACCCCGTCTAATTCTTGTGATAGATTGAGGGTGTCATGCGACCATAGTATGAGATGTTCACTGAGTACCTACTTCTTGCACTATAGCCCCATAATTTCAGTGCGAAGTATGTGGCTGGTTTAAAGATGGGCTAAGTGCTGGGTGGGAACATCATAGCTTCCAGCTGTTCAAAGTCCCACTCCTTCTGAGTTAATTCATGATCTATCTCTCGAAGGAGAGGGTTGTGTTGTACCTGGGACCATAATTCCATAGCCTGCTCAACCAGAGCGACACTCTGGCTGATATGCGTTGTGATAATGGCCGTGGCTTCCGTAACCAATGCGGCGCGCTGGGCGTGTACCTCTGGAGGGTTCTCTGGCTGCAACTTGGCCTATAAAGATGCGAGCTAAAGTTTGAACTCAGCCTTGACAACATGTACCTTGGTCCGGGATGACTTTAGGGAAACGACCAAACCTTCAACCTTATCTTGGGGTTCAGTGGAAGTAGGAATGACTTCGGGAATGTCCTCACATAGTCTGTTGATTAGTTTTTCGAGGGCAGCCTACTGCGCGATGGTGGCGACGTGCGCAGCCTGGATATGAGCAGCTTCGATAATCTAGGTTAGAATAGTATGCTCGGCTGTGCTAAGGTGTTTCTATACTCGAAGTTTGTGGTGCTAGATTTCTCTAGTGACCGCAGTCAATAATTTCTGTAGTTGCGCAGCAGCCAATCGACCAACCTCAAGGAAAATGGAGGAACATACCTGAACTTGGGCACATAATTTAGTGGTTTCCAGGACAAATCCCGTGCCGGGGTGAGGGCAGATGTGGCTATCTACAATGGTGGCCAGGGTTGTAACTTGGGCGAGTGAGCCCATAGGAGTCTACCTCGCTTGATCCACGCTTGCTTGAAGTGTTTCTGCTTTGAGTTGGAGGGCCTATAGCTCAGCTTGTAAAACATCTACAACAACCTTATGGTGTTCTTCCCAAATGTTCCATCAATCAACAGATGTAGTGGTGATAGCATCGATAATCTGATCAAGTTCATCCTTCGTGAGGGTGACTTCTGTGGTGGTGCCGGTTTTAATGGCCTTACATTTTTTCCCAGGCCCTTGAGACAATTTGTGAGGCTGGTTAAGGGTGTGCAAGACGGACCTACTAGTGTCACCAGCACCATTTATGTGGAGATCAAGTGGGGAGTCTGGTTTTGGCTGCACGGTGGTGCTTCTGTGGGTTGCTTGCGGCATGGATGCTAGAGGCTCGGACTCTGCGATTGGCTCGAGAGGAATAGTAGGATTGGATAGTGCATTGGGGCCAGATGTGCTTGTTGTGTCTAGGTCTATTGGTGGAGCTGACACCTTCTACTCTAGCAGCCAATTGGCGATTACGTATTCAATTTTAGCTTCAATTGTCATGTATGGAAGATTATGCCAAGTGTGAGATTTTTTGGCCCAAATTTTCACATTGTGCATGGTTATTGGAAATTCCTCAACTCACTTATATTTTTCATAGATGGGCGGGGACAGGTGCGGTTGGGAAATAATCGCTGCATAGATTGCTCAATCGTAGAGTACCTAAAATAACTTATTTTCCTCCACCCGCTTGGGGTCTTTCGAGTCCCACAGATTGGAAAACCATGCCCCTTCACACATGCGAGGCTCAAGAGGGGGGAAGACCGCTTCTTCCAGGGTCTCCCAAGAAACTAAGATGGTTAGAAGAAATAGCCATGAGTAGTAGAACACTTTTCCCTACTCCTGAGCCTTGCGCACATTGTCTAGAAATTCTTCAACCAGGTACTGGGACCAATTGAGGTAGACTCCCTTTTCACACTGGCCAGTGATTTGAATTGCGTGAGTAGGGACACTTGTGGCTTGAAATTTCCACATCAATTTTCAAGCAAGCTATAAAGTTCCCATGCGTGTCCCCAGGTCTTAGATGGTATTAATCATTAAGCCCCGCCTGTTGCAGCCAACACCATACTTAGTCCAGATAGTGTCAGTAGTATGGTGCTCAAATATCTTACTTGTTCCATCCTGCAGATCTACCCCATTCATCGGGAGGTCTATGATGCGGTAAATGAGTGTAGCATCGATCGATATGTTTCCTTGGAGCTATAAGAAACCATAATGGACAAGTGTCAGCAGTTGGCGAACGATGAGGATGGTTATGCTGTAGCATTGAAAATGGGGAAGGCACAACAAATTCAAGATGCCTACACCAGCTAAGCCCGTGACCCAAAGCATTGGCTTGAATTTGGGCACACCATCTTCGATCACCTGTTCTAAGTACAATCACAGATCTAATGAAGGAAAAGCATCCAGGTTTCGTAGGTCATGGTTGTCGAAATTTATGTGGGGAAGCTGTCTGAACATATCGCCTTGCTGGGGTACTTCTTCAGGGACTAGAAGCATCCAAAGATAGGAAAAAATGACATCTATGTTGGGCATACAGGTTGTTGTTCTGTGTGGCCGAACATAAGGGGGTAACCAGGTCAGCGGGGTCGCCTGTAGGTCCTCAATTGTAAGTGCCATCGGGTTGGGGGTTGCGTGGGAGAATGATTTTGAGGCGCCCACTAGGGAGAACAATGAATTTAAGGGGAAGTTTGAGGCTTCCCACCAACCCATTTCGTTTGTTTTTTTGTTTCCCTTTCCCTTCTGAGGTGCTGAGGTTGAGCCGATTTCTTCTTCTTCCGGGGTGACCTTGTGGACCTCATCAGATTCTATTTATTTAGAAGTTGTGTCAAGTGGAGACGCATTTGGGTTGGTAGTGGTCATCCTAGCTTGAAAGATGAATTTTACATGGCTAGTGTCAGACAATGGAGCTTGCGCAGTTATGCAGTCGGTAGACAGATAAAAACAATGGTATATATCAGAGAGGCCAAGGTGTCTCCCGTGCTCATCTCACACCCACCCGTGATGCCAGTCCTACGCATCACCCCTGCGCATCCATGCCCACCCACCATCCCTGCACATCCATTCTCGTGCATCCTCCCTGTGTGTGGTGTCCCTGGTATGGCTACTCTAGCCATATAATCATTTGATCGGCACCATGGAGTCCTTGTAGGGCTTTAGCTGACTTCTATTAACATATCCTGGTAGGGACTCACCGTGCAGTGTAGCCAATCTGACGTCTTCGCCATTGGTGATTTCTTTGACCACATAGGGACCTAACCAGTGTTGTCAGAATTTCCCCGGGTGTTTCGTGAACTGGCTATCATATAGTAAGACCAATACATTTTTCAAAAAGTCCTTCTATTAGATATGGTAATAGTGTCGTGCTTTCTCCCAGGCCTTCTGAACCTACTAGTGGAATTGGGCAATGAACCAGTCTTCTTCTAGTGCTACCAGTTGTTCCAAGTGCTCCTCCATAATTTCGGGATCGGCCATATTTCTGAAGGCTGAGATTCACAAGATAGGAACAATGTATTCCATAGGCATAATCTCTTCCTTTCCGTAGACCAGGGGGAAGGGTGTTTTTCCCATGAGATTCTTACAAGTGGTTCTATAGGCCCAGAGGACAGAGGGGATACGCACGTCCCAATCACTCTGTTGTGTGTTACAGACCTTGGTGAACGTTTGTTCCAAGATTTTGTTGAATGCCTCTACGGTGCCATTCGCTTGTGGGTGATATGGGGTACTTTTGGCATGGTGAATTTGGAATTCCTCAGTTAGATCCTTAATTGTTTCATTAATGAAATGCATCCCCCTGTGACTCATCAGGATCCTGGGGCACCCAAACTTGGTTAAGATATTCTCAAAAAGGAAGTGCGTCATTGTGTCCGCAGTGTAGTCCTTGACAACTGCAGCTTAAACCCACCTAGTGACATAATATGTAGTCGTAATGATATATCAAGAACCTGTCTTCTTACCCGTGGGGGTTGATGGGACCTATGAATTCAATGGCCCACTTATCAAGTGCCTGTAGGGCCGTCTGTGGTTGCAAAGGCATATCATCCTAGTACGAAGGTCTTCCTATCCGTTGGAATGTGTTGCAGGCTTTACAATATGCGTGGGAGTCGTTATGCAGTGTGGGCCACCACAACCCAGATCTTAGTACCTTATGCATAGTTTCTTTTCTGGCAGAGTGACCTCCTTCCACTCCTTTGTGGGCTTCTACTAAAATGGCTTGTATTTCATGCTCTAGTACATACCTTCGCAACACCTCATCAACTCCCATCTTATACAACTGGCCCGCAATGATGGTAAAGTTAGCAGAACAGGTGACCAGTTCTTTTTTTTGTTGTACCTAGTAGTTTGTAGGATCGTTAAGAATTGAATAATATCTGTAAAGTGCTCGTTAAACACCTTAATATAAAAATATGTGCATCGAGAAAGCCTTCTTCTAGGTTAGTTGGCTCCTCACCACTCTCGATTCAGGATAAGTGGTTTAGTCCAACATTTAGTCTTCAAGGCTTTACAATTATCTCAAACTCATAATCCTGAAACAATAGTAACCGTCGGCAGATATTCCCCCCCAACATAGGCTTATTAACTAGGTACTTCAAAGCCGAGTGATCCGTGAACATCTTGGAGTGCCCTCCCAGTAGATAGTGTGGATATTTCAGCAAGGCATATACCATGGCTAGTCCCTCACGTTCAGTGGTCAAGTAATTACGCTCTGCGTTAGAAATTTTTCTACTAGCAAATGCAATCGGGTGGTCAATATCCCCTTCCTCGGGCTGCGTAAGGAAAATGCCTAGGGCGATCCCTAAGGCATCCACATGGACATGAAAAACCTTTGCCTAGTCAAGAAATATGAGGATTGGTGCAGAGATCTTCTTTTCCTTTAGTAGCTCAAAACTCTTCTAACACTCCTCGTTCCAAAAAAAAGATACATCCTTCTTTAGCAGCTTCTCCATTGGTGCCATGATGAGTGCGTACTCTTGAATAAATTTCTGATAATAGCTAGTATGCCCAAGGATGCAGCGTAGCTTCTTATCTATTGTGGGGACCACTAAATTGATGATAAATGCCACCTCGGCTGGGTCAACCATCAATACTTTCCAACATACCACATGTCCTAACAAGATCCCAATAGGTACATAGAATATGCACTTCTTAATTTTTAGGGAAATTTGGTGCCTTATGTAGGCATCGAGCATCATGCGCAAGTTTTAAACGTGCTTCTTTACCAATCCGAACACTGTCCATGTTGGAAATACTGAGAAGGGGGGTTAATTAGTATTCCTTTCAATTAGTATGATTATTAATCTTTTAGAGCATTAGTTAATCTTCAATTATTATCAGTGTTTGTACAATGATAGAAATAAACAAAAGGAACACAAATGCACACATTTTTTAAGGTGGAAACCCTCTCTGGGACAAAAACCACATGAATCCTTCTCTAATAATTCTTTAATATTCAACTCCAATTGAAAGTAAAGCTCCCACTTCCTAGAATCTAGAAAAGCATTCTTCTCTAGCTCCCATTGGATGGATGCTCCAACGCCCAAGATTCTTCAGTAGTCAACTAAACGGATGCTCCAACATCCAATGAGATATAAATCATGCTAGAACCACCCTACCACCCTGAATTTTTTATAGGCTTGATCCTTTTGGTGACTTCATGCACCAGCCTAGCACCATAGTACCACCCTATAGAAGAATAAAACAAGAATGGACTCCCATACCATGGAAAATGGTCCACTTTACAATGATATAGAATGATGTAGAAGAACAAGACACACTAGAACATAACCCCAACTATGACACAACCACCTAATTATCATCCTAGACCTTCCGACACTGCCTCTTCAACTCTTGGCAGATATACACTAGTACAATTTTTAGAATGATGCATTTACAATGACTTAGTACAATGGTACCTTTACAATGACTATATTCAATGCTTCCCACTTGAAGAATTCATGTCGTGAAATTCTCTATTGTTGTTCTGCACCTTGACTTCTGACCTTTTCATGCTACACTCTGTTGCACCTTGCTTTTCTTTGCTCCCCTAAAAATTCTGGTCCTTTGCAGCCCTTGGCCACACATAATCTAGCTTTTTCTTTCCCTCTAGGAGCTCGATATTGAAACTAGTGTATCTATGTTATTTCAGATCTTCCATATGCGATTTTAGGTCCTGTAGTAGTCTTCTGAGTCTTATTTCCAATGCCATAGGTTTGACCAAATTTGGATTCTTCAAGGGAGATTTATGACCAATCTCTCACAATGCCCTAATTATGGACTGGTTCAGTAGAGAGAACTTGTATGGTGTGCCACGTGTCACTATTTCTTCATTCATATATGAAATTGATACAAAGAAAACTAAATTCCGTGCACTATCCTCCACTTTTTACATAAATCCAATCCAATACTAGAGAGAGAGTTATGAATATTTTCCCACGTTCACTTCCTTTAGCTGAAGTTCGGGAGCCTGCAAAAATACTGACCTCCACATATCATATCTCTGAACATATTATTCACCTTGATCTAAAATATTTATTAGTGCTTCCTCAGGATCTCGACTTCACCTGGTAAAAATTTCAGATTCTGAGACTTTGTAGAAAACAAGTTATAGCGCAAATTCCACGACGACCTGTTTCAAGTAGAGAAATCCCTGAATGAGGAGAATATGAGGATCACAATTTATATAAATGCTTAGGTTGAGAGGGACTTGAAAAAGTGAATGTGGGAGGGATTTTAGTAGCTTAAAATTTTTTAATTATTGACTTTTCAATGACCCATGCCACAACCCCATGGGGTTTTAGCCCATTAACTGGGGTTACAAACTTCAAACATGAATATCTGTCAAACCATGAATAATTACGTGGCTTGTCATATATCAACATAAACATCTCGACAAGTAGAAACCACCAAAAACATTCTTGACCAAGAATATAGTAATTTGGTAGGCCAAAATTCCCATGTAATATTAGGGTAGCCCCTGGTGCTACTTAGGTTGACATCAATGACAATCACTAATAAATAGTCCAATCATTAAAGTATACCTCTAGAAAATTGTGACTAAACTCCTTGAACATTGCCATTGCCACTCGTGAAAAGATAGCAAGGGAATTATTGAGTCCGAAGGGCATGACAGTGTATTGGATGATCCCCATTCGGTGGCGAAGGTAGTTTTGCTACAATCTTTGGGTGTGTTTCTGATCTGATGGTAGCCCAAAAATCCATCAGTGAATGAGTATGCTTCCTGACCTCCCTTGCTGTCAAGAATTTCATGAAAGAATGGGGTAGGGAAGGGATCATGTACGCAAGCTTCATTTAATTTGCGCAAGTCTACACAGATTCTTATTTCCCCTTTTGTCTTATTTTCTTGGACCACCATAGGGCTTACCTAATCAAATTGTTCTATTGGTTCGATGATACCTGCGACTATCATTTTATCTCTAACATTCTTCTTATATTTTGGGTTCAATCGGTAAGGTCGCTTCTTGACAGGCTGCGCATCTGGTTTTAAGGTGATCTTCATGACACCAAGGTCCCCTACAATACCTTTGACCTTTGAAAATTTTGTAGGAAATAGATCCTGGTATTCTATGAGAAGTTCTGCGATTTTCCCAGCAATATCATCATCCCAGCAATCCCCAATTATAACCACCTTGGGTTTTCTGTCCATTTCAATGTTGACCTCCTTTAATTTGAGAGGTTTAATCATGTTTACTTCTTGTAATGGAGGTCCACCAACTCCGCATTCCCCCTCAAACTCTGGGATCGTAACATTGCGCGGGTCCTCATCACACTCTTCTATTGATAGATTCCAAAATTGGAAATATCCTTCATGTGCGCATGCCAAGCTGGTTTCCCATATTATATGCGAGGGCGTGATTCAGCGAACACTAGCATGTCTATATCCAGTACAAATTTTTCTAATTTCTCAGTCCCGCCTATCAATCTAGACATTCCCAAAAAATCTTCCCGCATGGTGTCCCAGTGGTGAGTGTGTTGATGTAGCTATACATCTAAATACCATGTGGTGGGAATAGGTCCCAATGTGTGGATAAGCATGTGGACCCATTCGTTCCCAGTCCTTTTGCACCATACTTCCATCCAGACCGATAATTTCTTGCATGGGTCCCTGCGGCCGAGGAAAATCTACATGCGTAGGTGGACCAAAGGTTCGAATCTTAGGATCAACATTCAGCGACATTCCTCCCAATCCTGTAAAGTTCCTTTATGAGTTTCCAACCATCACATAGTGGTCACATGCATAGCTAGGTTAAGCACCCATATCCTCCATTCTCTTGGGGCTTCTACTTCGTAGGCTCTAAGAAAATCCCTACCATTACCTGAATCATCAAAATAGGGTATCTCTTTTACCTCTTAAGAGAGACATTGGAGGCTTTTTGTGATTTTCAGGCATCGCAATGCAGACACGTCATGCAACCAGTTCTGCCAGTTTTCTATTTCTACGTATAAGTCAGAGAGGCATTCGTTGTCATTCTCCCAATAGAGCATGCTGCTAGGGTTGATCCAATCCTCGTTGCAGGCCGTCAAGTTGTAAATATGATCAATATCATCCCCTTCGCACACTGTTTCTATATATTGCTCACCCTCTGCCGGATCTAAAGGGACTATTACTCGCGTACCCTCATTCTCAAAAATCATGGTTCGCCTTTTTAAGTTGATAATACCTCCCAATTATATAGCCCAATCTAGTCCTAAAAGAACAGGGTAGGGGTTTTCAACATCTACAATCTAAATCACCTCAAAATTTGAGTATACCTGAACTCCTGCAATGTCTATCATAACCTTTCATAGCCTACCTAACAGTATGATATTCTGTTGGTTCACCATGCATAGTTGTATAGTATACCATTCCAGCTTGGGCTCTCCCATCCTTTGCCAAGTCTATTTAGGTAGGAAATTTGCGTTAGATCCTAAATCGAGGATGACCTAATCCATTTCATAATTTCCAATCTGTGTAGTGAGCCACATTTCCCGACTAGTTCTCTTCTTATTCTTATAAAGTTTGTTGACATCTTTCACTTCCATTGGTGGGGAAATTTTTTCTGCGCAACTATCTATCAATGTTTGGAGGTTCTCAACTACGTTCTGGTTGCGTAGTAACTTCATACATGCTTGCAAGAACGACTTTACTTGCTCGTCTATTTTCGGGTCTGTTGGGGTCTTGGAGGTAGATTCCTCAATTTTGGTAAATTATTTTCCAGCTTCAAGGAAGGTTTATTTTTCTTTCTGTAAGTCTAGGCTTTCCTTTTTATCAGCAAATTTTCTAATAAGTGGTTCAGCTAGAGATTTTTCTTCAGCTCCTCCTGTGGCCATGCTACTGCGTGTAATTATGTTAATACTGGGTCCTCCCTCGCGCGGTTTTTCCTTAACCCTTTGCACATTCTACATCGAATTTTGTTGTTTTTCTTGCATCTTTGCTATTAGTACAAGGAAATCTTTGATCACATGATCTAACTGCCTGCAATACCTGCAAGATTTTCAATCAAGGTTTGAACAATCTCTTGCTAAGTGTCTCACCTCTCCAGAGTTATAATAGATCAATTGTCCTCTTCCTCATCCTATGATTCCACCTCTCCCCCCCCCCCCCTCGGCCTCGTGCCAGGGAGTCTCCTCATCCAGATTGAGATAGTTTTGTAGAAGGGTCATCCTATACCCTATACAGGTTTCCTCTATCTATCATCAAATCATATGTCCGATAATTGTGCTCATCATGTCCTATAGATGAGTAGAATCTCCACCACTGCTGCTTTAGTTATGGGACATATGCAAAAAGTCGGGGGCAGTGGTTTGTATCATGAAATCCAACTACTCAATAGTCCATGCACCATAACGTGGGGTTTCTTGGTCCCGCAACCTCTTTGGGGCGTAACGGGTTAGGTCCCCCAACCTGAATGTAGTCTAATAGTAGAGGACACTGATCCTTTGTGTGAACTGATACCCTGCACCGTATGCACCAAATGTCTGTGCTCACTTCTTTTCCTCATTTCTTTCGTAGCTTCTACATTTCCAGGTGCATCGCCTCCAACTGGTCCTGGATCTACTGCACCCCAAACTTGGCATCATCCCTTGGCGCAACTTTTAGCTTCATGGAGATTTTTAGGGCCTTTTCTTGTGTGTCAATCATTTGTTGGCCCATAGGCCCACGCAGGTGTGGTAATAGCATGGCAATGAACCATCCTTTGTGTTTTCTATCTTCGTACTTAAAATCCCCATCCCTGACATCTTTCTTCAGCCGCTGATTTGATTCCCAAAACGACTCTATAGGTCCCTGTCAGAAATATTCCAAGTCAATTACAAGTTGAGCGTAAGACTTCAGCTTCCGAAATTGTTGTTTTAAGGCATCCTTAATTTCCTATATAGATGAATCCACATGTTGGCCAACGTTACCCATAAACCAATCCAAGACTCTTCCCTCAAAAGCTAGGGATAGCTGCGATCTGTTTACAACATCGCTAACGACATTCTGTGCAGTCCATACTAACTCTACCATGAACCAAATTTGGTCCATGTCCTCATCCTCCACACCCTTAGAGGTAGGGAGATTTATGTGCATGGCCATGTCGTCCTATGGTGGTGGTGGAGGGGTAGGATAATTTTTTCCTTTTCGCGGATTTGATAGTGGGGTAACCGGAGGACTAGTTCCTGTATACGTATGCGGCTTTCTTAAGGAACTGTATACCAATCTGTCCCCATCTTGATTAACCTGTAATATTTACCACTTACTGTTGTGATTTCATTCTGATTGTAGGTCATTCACGTAGTGTGATTTCACAACACACCTTTTTCACACAATAATATCTTCATTAGTAGTGACAATGTTTGCAAAAACTTACCTCGAAACCCCCTGAAAAACCTCCGCTCATATTCAAAATAAGATACGAATTAATCAACTGCGAATTCTGTTACAAATCCTCCCAAAACACTATCCACCCATTGATCCACCATCTGGGTGATTTTTTAATCCACCCTCTCCAACTGCCAGATCAATTCAGGAGTCCACAACGTAACTCGATCATTTTTCCCGTAGGTTTGGAACTCCACTAATCTTGCTAACCACTCCTGTAGTTCGTGTGTGAACATTACAAAGAAAATCTCATATACTTCTTTGAAGATATAATTATTTTTCCATTATTTGGAAATCAACCTTGTACTTCGATTCTCTTTTAAGGAAAATTCCTAGATCTGTTTCTCGAACCAATTTTCAAGATCAGACTTCTCAGGCCGCTAGCGACCTCGTGGCATTACCCGATTTCTCTCAAAATGCGCCTGATCTCAGTAACGGAACCATTTGTTCGCATAAAGGGTCCAGAACTAGGCTCAGATTTAAGGTTTGCCAAAAAAACCCTCTACTACAGGCCCGTTTTGTAATGACATGCTTGCGTAGGTCAAGGTCTCACCCGAAGTAGTATGGGAGGGTGCTGGAACCAAATTTCTGCACCCTGAGAGAAAGAGAGTAATAGAGGCAACCTTGTTAAGATCTATCATATTTGCAAAGAGGAAATCTTATCGCTGAACCCTTAACAATATATGCATAGAATGCAAAGCTCATAAACCCACAGATAGCATAAATAAATAACTATTACTAATTAGATCTCAGTAATACCTTCGCATCCACATGCACATCAATATTAATCAACAACCGAATTACATAAACACAACCAGTTATTACAACATAGAGATACGATCCAATATATTTATCATTCATTAGATCCCAAAATCTAGTTACATACCTAATTCCCAACCCGCACACACAGCCAGCGGGGTCCGCTCGCCACAGGATAGAGGATATTCGTGAACATAGCCATCCAGAGTCCTTACCCAAGTACAACATAAAGCAGATCTCGATAGTTCACAATTAGCATTAGTCAATCTTAGCCTACCTCTAGACTTGATCTATCCATCTACTTATAGCACCTTAGCCTGCGTTATCCTATGGCGCGAAAACCATGGTTTTCAGAATCTTGGTCTACCCTTTGACCCATTACAATATATTGGGGGCTTTGACCCACCCCAAAGCCCCTTTGCTAGACCAAATATTACAAAAATATTACAAAACGGGACAAAATTAAAGTTAGGAACCCCCATTCCAACAGGTAGGTTTGTTGATAAAACATAGTTTATCTTCATCTCCTTCTAAAGAAATTCCAACCATAGATAATTGATGTATTTGTATGTTCTAAATGTCAGATAAACCATCATTTGTGTCAAGATCTGTCGTGTTTTACATATAGGATATTGCTTCTGTGTATCCCATCTCTTCTTGATTTGAGAGAAATGATAAACATTCCTAAAATGTAAATGATTAAAATCTCTATTCGAATATTTTTCTCTCCAACAACTCTATATAGCCGGTATTTTCCAATCATGGCCTCCCTACTCGATCAAATAAACCAACATGAATTCTCTATAGGTAATCTCCTCATGAATAAAAGGCTTCTCCAAATGGATGATCTAGATCTGGTACTTCTAACCAGGGATGGAATTTGACGGGCAAATTACCTATCATGGGGTGATTTTCCCATCAAATACAGATAATTTTTTTTTCATACCATCAATATTTTGAGTTAAAATGATCACAACATGCACTAGAATGACAGAAACCATCAAATTTGACGAGTGTTTGAGATTTGAAATTTGTACCCTTCTTCTAACACCCTAACACCCTGTCTAACCCATTCTAGAGGATCCTTGTCCTTAAAATACTTGCCTTTCATAATTCCGTGCCAAATGTCGGTCCCAGAAATAACCCGCGAGAAACTTATAGTTACAACTTAGTCTTTTCCATTCCCAATCCACCTAATCGTTGTATATGAAACTTTCTATTTTTACAATTTTCTTATTTGTTCTCATGTTTTTTGTTATTTTAAACTGGAAAATCACCATGTTCTAACTTATGGTTTAAACGAAGAAGACAAGCGGTATTTGGTTCATATAAGGGTTCCTCATAAGGTTACTGTTAATATTTAAATGTCGAAAAAGATTTGTAAAATAAATGAGCAATGAGGTTCCTCTCTGCCTATTTCTCACTTGTCATGTGAATGAGCAATGTTTACCTCATTACAAATTATAAAAATGATTTAAATTGAAGTGTCATGTGCTTGAACAATGTTTACCTCACTACAAATTATGTAAATTAAGATATAACATGATTTTATGTATAGAGTTATTAGAAGCGTATGAACGAACGTTTATATAACAAAAATATAGGGTTGATTCAATAATCAAGATGTAATTTAATTATAAAAATAAAATTTAATAATTAACGTATTATTATATATATATATATATGTGTGTGTGTGTGTGGGGGGGGGGGTTCATTAAATAATGCAATAATTAAGATGTAATTATGTTATAATATAATGTAATTATATAAATAAAATTTAGTAGATAATTTATTATTATTATTTAAGTATAAAATGATTATATATATAATTGGAATCACATTTTGAAGTTCCATCTCTCCCTCATGTAGAAGATCCAACCACCTCATCAAAATAAGAGCTTCAATTGGATGATGTGATTGAGAGGATTGAAAGGTTGAATATTGATGGGAACTTGACACCATATTAATTACTTGAGCAACCTATACCATCACGAAAATTTATACAGTGGGTCATGAGGACACTTGAAAGTGTTTTTATCAATGAGTTTTGAAAGATAAGAACTAGCCGTTTAGCAAGGCAAGGTGATGGAGGTGATTTAGATTTAGGTGAGCTAATGGTAATGAAATTTCATATGATTGTGAATTGAATTTATCTAGTAATTTTGAGCCAACTTCCTTTGAATAAGTTGTTTCTCATGATAAATGGAAAGGCATTGTGTAGAAATAATATGACTCCCTCATCAAGAATGTGACATGGAATTTAGTGAATCCGCAAATTGGAACAAAACCAAATGGATATAAGCGGGTCTTAAAAAAAAGTACAAATCAAATGGTTCATTTTACAAGCATAATGGAAGGCTTGTTGGGAAAATATATGCACAAAAGGACGACATAGACTAAGACTTGTAAGAAGAGGCGTCATGGTGGGTGTCCAGTAATATACCTAGCTTAAGCTACCTTAAAAGCTCTTGTAAAATAAGTGTTGTTGAATAGTTAAATATTGTTAATTTTTATATGGATATTACAAGAAGAATATTCTTCTAATTATTAATTAGAAGAATATTACAAGAATTAGTTCTTAATTCCCATATTAATAATACTTTATATTTTTCTATGTAAATAAATTATATTTCCAAGTTGTTATATTGTTTAGTTTTAGAACTAATGAGTCATAATTCTAGAAAGACTATGGATAAGTGATATTTTGTCCTTGAGGAAAAAGAAAATATAACTTGGAAAAACATGCGATATTTATCGATGATCTATTGGGTGATATTAGAACTTAGAAAAATATGATTTATGAAGTGATTTTAGGATTTAGGAAAAATCATAT
Source organism: Pinus albicaulis (assembly GCA_034641835.2). Lineage (NCBI taxonomy): Eukaryota > Viridiplantae > Streptophyta > Pinopsida > Pinales > Pinaceae > Pinus > Pinus albicaulis. Next base: position 970,259,401 of record CM076583.1, on the reverse strand, counting down.
TTATGTAGTGATTTATGGGTGATTTATAGAACACTTTTTGGATTTAGAAAATTTATTCCATTTTCTTAATTCTACTTATTGTAAGCCTATGAGAAAATATGGGAACTAATGACATATTACATGTATAATGGATCCAAGAAAGAGGAAGGAGGGATTTCAAATATGCATTAAAAGATAAGTAACTATGATCTTTGAAACTTATTGTGTATTCATATGGTGCACGAATAAATAAGAATCAAAATTGTTTCCTTTAAAATTTGGATATGATAGAGTCAAGATTATTTTATTGGGAAAATATCCATAGATTTTCGTGCACCGAGGAATAAGTATTTTGTTCATTGAATTTTTAAAATATTTCCTGTGCATCTAATTCTTAAAAGACTTTAATGGCTAAATAATTGTGTGAATTGCATGAGTTATTGGAAAAAATGGTCCAAATATATCTTCACATCTCGAAAACAATGATATATATGTAAAAAATGAAAGAGGATATTGTAAATGAGTCCATTCTTTCTGAATATTATTTCATATTTAAAATATTTGGTTTAAAATTCTCAAACACTGTGTCCAAAATTGATGAAAAAAGCATGAAATGATTTAATATTTAAATATTTAAAAATGGGCTACAAGGATTCATTTTAATCTTCCAAAAAGTGACACCGGTGTAAAACCTGATAGAGGTTCATTTTAATGAACATGTTCTAAACAAGAACCTCTTTTTGTTTCTTCAAAAACTCATTTCCATATGTTCAGAAACCACGCCTAAAGTTGATAACTAGAAAAACAGAGTGAAACAAAGTGTTTCCATTTGATTTGTTACTGTGATAAGAATAATTGTTATGTACATGTAGATATAGATATTGTGTTAATGTTTTTGGAAAGAAATAAATTAATTTCATGCAAAAAAAAAAAAAAACTTTTAATTTTGATAGTTCTTGAAAAGAAATAATTTATTCACATGCACAAAAATATAACAATTATGTTGATATTTATTCAAAAGGAATTAGTTTATTTCATTTAAAATATTAGCAATGATGTTCTCATGATGGGTATCCATTAAATATTTAAAGAGAAATATTGGAATATTAAATATAATATGTGTTTATGTGCATAGGAATAATAACTAGTATATTGGATATACTGGAAATGAATATGTGATTTTACATGCATGTGAAGCTTGAGTCATGCAAAAAGAGATAAGTAACTTTTTGAGAAAGAGTTCACATAAAACCTTGGAATAAAAGACAATTGGTTTTGTTATTTGAGAAGGATTTTTTATGCATGTTGTTTCTTAAGGAAATCTTACAATTTTTTTTTATGTGTGAAATGATAGGAAAATATTTTGTATTGTATACACAATAGCTAGTGAGTTAGCTGACTTTCAGAAAAAGAATAATCAATTTGTTATATTCATTGGAATATATATATATATATATATATATTTGAATGCAAGGAATTTTTTTTTTTTTAGAACTCTTCAAAAACAACAAAAGAGAAAGACATGTATTTTTATGCATTACTGAATTAGATTCTTGGAGAGGAAAACTGGTAATAACATGCTTTATTGTGTTAGGATTCCGTTGGAAGATTCTTTAGAGAAACATATACACTTTCACGCATGGAAAATTATGGTTTTTGTATTTTATTTCTATAGAAAGGGAAGGTGCAATCACATAATATTGATTGTGTTAGCCTTCTTTTGGAAAACATAATATGCATTTGCACACCTAAATGGATTAATTGTGGCATTAGCTTTATTTTTGGGGAAGGTTATGTATAGTTATTGGGCTAGATATTTTGGGTAAGTGGAAAATGTCTCTTTGCGTGCATGAAAGAATAAGTGTTATGTGCTTAATCCCTTGGAAAATAAATGCATATTTTTCCATGCAATATTTAATTGGTTTCATTTGGAAAGAAATATATGTTTCACATGCATGAAGAATAAGCTATCATGTTATTTTCTATTGGAGAGGACATGTAGTTACATGCAAGAAATTATAACTATCAGGTTAATTTTTTTTGGAATAGATCTTATATTTTTATATGTAATAGCCATTCCAAATAGCTATCCTCTAGAAAAATATTTTTTTGAAAAATAACATTCATTGACATGCATACGTATAACATCTATTTTGTTAATCCATTTGGAAAAGAAAAAATAATAGTAGGAACAAAGAAAATTGCTTGTTGGGCTAGTTATCTTGAAATCCTGTTATGCATTTGCATGCACAAGAACAATATCTAGTATGTTAGATTTCCATTGGAAAGAATATAAAAGTGCATGCAAGATTATGTTAGCGTTTTGTTGGAAATATGATGTTTGATAGTGATTTTATTGTTACTAATGCATGTGTAATGATGTTAAAGGAGACATTTTACTGACAATTTTTTTTTATTATGCATGCACACAAATATATTTTGAGGTGTCACTAATAAATATTGATTACTGATTTATTAATATTTTATGTTTTATCTAATCATGATATCAAGTGTGTTGCTGACAACAACAACATGAAAGGATGGAGACTTGTGACAAAGATAATTCATGTTTAACATTGTGGCAGATAAATATTGTTGGTCCATGAGGATTTAGGAATGCCAACTATGGGATGATCCATTGATGGGAATAACTAGGTTGCAAAGACTTAATATTCATGGCTTCGTCGGTAAATGATATCATGATTACTATAATAACTTATAGCTAGTTTTTCTTCAATTCAGATGATAATTATTTTTACTATATTATGACAATGGTTAAGTGATGGACTCCTTTACAAGCCATTGAGTGAGGGGTGAACACTCTCACAAGTGTTTAATAGTAAAATTAAAGGTTTGTTGGTTTTCAACCTAAAGCGTTTTCATGGTTTATCAATGTCTAATGGTTTGATTGTTCATTGTGTCATTATTATGATGTTAATTCCTTTCATGATGTGATTTTTATATTATCAAGTATGTGATTTACTAACCGAGTTAAAATAATCACATAATCGATGCATAGTTTCAATAGGAAATATAAGTTAATATGTTACAACAATGAAAGTTAATGGTTGTGTAACTAATTATGTTTTTACTAAATATTTTTGTATGTAATGACCATGATTATTCTAATGTTCATTGAGGGAATATATAAATTAATTTAGAAAGTTACACATTGGTAAATGTTGAAAAAAAATCCTAATTCCAGGTTTTTTCCTTGCGAGGTTAAGGGGGGATATTACATGTCCAAATCTCAAATGTTAACCCAATAGCATTATAGAACTAATCACTATTATATACTCATTTCCATCGTGCATTTCTTTGTGGCCTTTAATGTTCAAAATACTTCTCCAAAGCTACATGTCTAAACCAAGTAAGCTGCTCCTCGTTGTTCTTTTTTATTGTTCCCTATCTGGTCAAATTGTAATCTCCCAAATATATATTTTTTTCTCTCTTTTAGGTATTTTCTTGTTGGATGTGCTTTTACCTTCCCCTTGTCGTCTTTACATATTACATCCCTTGTAATTCAATGGTCCAATTTTGAAAAAAAAAAATGTTGGTTTGACGCACGAATTTGGACCTTGATTTCATTGTTTACATAATAATTCATAACATGAACATTGCCAGTTAACCTACCCCATGGGCTAGGGTCGACTTTTAACTTTTGTATACATTGATATTTAAATTAAATTAAAAATCTCCTTCTTTTATATGGGAATGTGAGACAAATTCCATGCCTTCTTTCTAAATGAAAATTTTGTCCAATTTCATGTTTAGTTAAGGAATTAGTGTACAACCAATAATAAAATATTAATGTTGTGTTTTTTTAAATACAAGGTTATACATTCTAACTTGTAAAACATTTATTAATCTACCACTAAAATCATATGTAATGTTATAGTAATTTTTTAATGTACCAAATTCACACCCCAACAAAATCTTTAATGAAAATATGTGAATGAAAATTAAAAAGAAATTTAACCATTTTCCAAATTCAAACTTTTTAAACGAATTCATAAACACATTATCATAATAGTAATTTCATAATACACCTTGAATTTTTAAATGTAAATTAGATATCATTTAATGAAAATGTAAAAACTGTAATAACGATTGTATATTTTTAATTCATTTCATTCATATTTTTATGTAAATTTATCAATCATATTTTTAAAAAATTATATTTAGATCATGTAAATATCATTAAATTTATTCTCTATATTTTAACAGTTTTAAATTATTTTTCCACACTTTAAATTCACTTACTTTATTAATAAAATTATATTTAAAATCCAAAAACTATACCAGATAACAAATATACATTACAATATAGATGATTTCTTTGTTCTAATTACTATACCTATAAAAATCGAGCTAGAAGGATAATAACTTAACAATTACACTACATCAAACACATTTAAAAAAAACCATTTACATTCTATGTTACCTCAACTTTCAAGTCGTTCTTCCTAAATTTTGAAGAAGTAGACCAAAATGAGTATAAATTTCAACTACAAAGTGCTTTTCCCAACCACCGCAATCATTTCCAATGTCACATTCAACAACAATTTTATGATAAAATTATCAAATTATTTTTCTGCCATGTGCCCACAGTTCATCAGTGATGGAAATGAGAATGATTGAAGTTTAGGTAAATAGCCAACCTTAAATATATAGACTCAATTGATAATATTATGGAAAGTCTCTAAATATTTTGAAAGGAATCAAGATCCAGTACTCAATGGAAAATCACCAATTCTACATGAAAGGTGTGTGTAACAATCCAAGTTGCCTCACAAGTTAGATTGAACATGCCTTCGACATTTCCACCATTGTTAACTTTTCAGGGTGCCGCTTTATCTTTCAATCATCTTCTATAAATATCTAGAACATAGAAATTCATAGTGTGTAAAATAAATTTGAAAAACATAATACTAATTCTATTTGCACCAAAGTCTTGGCCACCACTGGTGTATTATTCTTCTCACCCAGAATTGTCAACTAACATTTATCAAAGGCTTCAAAAACTACTCAAATTGCCTATGTATTTTAATTTTGAAGGTAAATTTGGTTTTCATAGAGTCATTTGGAAGATTTGTTTTACTTCACTAGGCTAGGAGACATGCGATTAAAAACCCCTATGTAAACCTTACTCCTCTGGACCGCATTGATAATACATGCCTTCAAAAGGATGGAGGCCTAGAAAGCTCTGTTGTGGAACTAATTCCAACAACGTTTTCCTTATGAAGAGTTGTGGGCGAGTATGGACCTTCAAAGTCTCGTTATCACCTTGAAAAATGTCATTTTGAAAGGTAAATTTGCGGTGCCACATGTCATCACAATTTTATTTATTGGTTTTGAGGCACTAACAATTTCAGCCTCAATGCCAATTCATAAAAATAATGTAAAGTGATGACAGATACAATATCAACGCTATTGTAGGTTTTTAAAATAAAAATGTGCTAACAACCAAGTAGTAGCGCAAAGACGAGTATTTAAATGTTGATAGGTGTGTTATCAATGCGAAATGTAAATTTTCTTTTAGGTCCAAAACAGGGCACTAATGGAGTACACGTCAGTGAAAGAAAGATGTTATATCAAGCGAGTGTTGACTAAGTAGATGGTGATATGGAGGGCGTGGGTTTTTACGTTTTGCTGCTGAGAGGTAATTTTCAGTTAACAAATCATGATTGCATGAAAATATTTTATGTAATCTCTAGTTAGTGCTACTGCACGATTTATTGATTTCCACGCTGTGTCATCATTTTTTTCAAATGATTAAACATGTATAATTCATGGTTAACCTATCGTATGCTTTACACAAGGAGGACAAGTTTTTATTTATCCTGAAACACCAGATCGAATCCCACTCCCATTTGAGGTGAAATTGTCTGACAGTGAAAATTATGGGAAGGAGCGAAAACCTACACAAAGGAGAGCCCAAAGGAATCAACCTGATTCAAGTTAACCGAGAAATTCGACTCAACTTTTTCAAGAGGCATGGTGGGAGCAATTTTTAATCCGTTGTACAGACTACCATGATGGATGTTTCAGGTGACTGTTGAGGGAATTTATTTTAATGTTACCGAGGAGGTAATCACAGAAGCCACAAATCTCCCTATGGATGGATAACGAAGTTTTAAAATCCACGTTTTGGCTGGAATCGATGTGTCATTTTTATTGAGGGATGAATACAAAGACATGCCCTTTGCGTTTCGAGATCGAGAGATCCTAGTTGAAGGATGAGTGCCATTCGGTTCTCTGTATCATAGAGTCTTAATTCACATGCGAGGGATGCTTCAATAGGATAAATTTGTACCCTGGTAGGTTCCTTTCCCATATCACATGACAAGTCAGGATGAAAACCCCTTATATTATGTTGATGAGTCTGAAGCACATGTCTACAAGGGCTAGGGCAAGTCCCAATGTTTCTTCTCATTTTATCTATCATAAGGGTTTGATTAACTTAATTAAAAACCATTTGAGAATGGTCCATTGGACTTGGGAGCACTTTCTATTTTGGGGATGCTTTGGATAAACTGCAAAACCAAGGAAAGGCAGAAATAAATGAAGTAAAAAGAAAATTAAACAAATCCAAATCTTATAACAGGGGACATCATCCATGCAAACTAGGAGTCAGAAAAAATTAGAACCCACTCCTCTAGTTCTTGAGTTAGCAAAAGTTTATACAAGGAGAAGTGTGAGGTTGATAAAGACAAAGAATTCCCTTCTCCCAATGTATCCTTCCATGTAGAAACATAGGTCATTAAGCCAACAAAGCAAGTCAATGGAAAAACTATTGAACCTGAAAGGAAGTAGACAAAACCTGAAAAAAAAAAAAAAACCACCTTAGCTGAAATTTTCATAGGTGGAAAAAATCCACATACAAGACCATGGAATAAAATGATATTTAACATTAATCTGAAGCAAAACCATGAGCTGGTGAAATAGGTTATTTATGTAGATAACACCACTAAAAAATAAATAATTATAAATAGAGAGGAATCTACATGTTCAAAGAAACCTAAGAAGACCAAAGGCTCAAAGAAAAAGGTCATTGCAGAGGGCCAAAGGACTAAGAAACATAGAAAAACTAATGTCGACATCCTATTGGAAGCAACTAGCACAATTAGCTAGTTGTTTTAACAACACAATTTTGATCACCAACTGTTCAGATGGAGTTTTGATGGAAGGCCGATAACTATCTCGTCAGCCATTTACTGTTAAAATTTGGATAAGCGCTCAGAGTTTTATTGTCAGCGTGATTTTGTATCATTTTCTATATAGCACAACTTGCCCGCCTGTCAGATATCCTCGGCCTTATCATGATCTGAAAGAGTATCAATGAATTTGTCAATGTTATAAAATGATATACTCCCGAAAGGAGGAGCTGCATAATATACACCATATTTAGCATGCTGACAAGGTTCCACTTCCAGAAAAGCTAGGCAAGATATCAGTCAACTATTTTGACCCTAGTTTCTAGCCGAGGTTCCAAAAAATTGTTATACCTTTGTATGCCTATATTTTTTAGATTATGTATACTATTGATCTAGGTCCGTTAGCTACTCGATTTACCCATGATATTTTAATTTTGTGACGTGGTTATAATTGCGATAAAAATAGCATAAATTAACATATATGCATGTTGTAAAGAAGAGGAAACAAGATAACCATAAAAAACATAAGAACACGAGACGTTGGTAACTGAGTTCACAGAGTATGGGATACGTCTTCAGGCCGAGTGTCAAAATGGGGTAGGCTACTTCATATAGCACTGAAAATGGTGATGATGTACATGGACGATGTTCTTTTTCATACAAGGATATGTGCCCTCAACATGAATGGCTTGTCTCTCCATGATACGTTCCGCTACAGTAATTCTCACTCACAATGGACCTCCTATCCACATGACATAATCTCACATGAAGAAAAAACAAATATCCTGCAACAAGCATAAAGAAAGGGTATAGACAACATAATACATATCACAACAAAAAGAGGCACATGATAAAAACGTAATATACCTCAACCCCTTAAGTTGGCTGAAGAAGTGGATGCTCAACTGCTGAATCAGGCTGCATCATCAAATTCGTGGCATTGAGGGGCATAGAATCGATTATCCACACTTGAGAATCTGACACCGTCACTCCAATCTGGAAAATGGTCAAAAAAATGGGAAGCTTTGCTGCTGAAACGGACATCGCCATTGGATTCCTATCGCCGAGAGGTGTAAAAGAAAAATAAACTTTTTCAAAAATCCACTCCAGCAAATTCTACACCTCAAGGAATAATTTTTATGCCCTTAAGGTTCCCTGGGGCATGCTTCCATTGTCTCCATGGCTCGAGGTTCTGCCTTCAAATAAAAAATTAATATTTCTCGAACTCTGTGCTCTCCTCTTCCCTGGTTGCATTGCAAAAAAGAGTTTGTATATGTTTTGGTGGAAATTTTTTCAATGTGACAGCTTGTGCGTTGTTTTCTTTGTTGCAAATTAGTGTGGACATATGTCGGGTTCAAACCCCGCCACTCCAAAATAGTACATATATTAACCACATATATTTTTGTGATTGGCACATTTCATAACATCATCTAGCCATTAGTTGGTGATACGTTCAAATTAATTTTGGTGGCATTAATTTTGGTGTTGTTTGGTTGGGCTGCCTATGGAGCAAAACGACCTATGTCGTTGGGCGGGTTCAATTCCCGCCGACCCATATATATGTGCCATATATGGTGGGGTGTGGGTCGGGTCCACCAGAGGTGGCTTGCCCACAACCCATTTGGTGGTTGTTCTGTGGGGTTCAGCCAGGGCCATGGCCCACCGACCCAAAACATTATAATATTTGTTATTGTAATATGGATCCGAAGGGGGTGGCAGGGGTCATGGCTCGCCACCCCTATTTTAAAATATATATATATATATATATATATATATATATATATATATATATATATAACAAATTGTTGCTTTTTTTACTTTAATGAAACTTAGGGTCATTGGGAAATCTAGCGGGCCACAATTTCGCTTAGTTTTTGGAGCTAAGTTCCTTGCCCATTGACGGTGAATTTGTGGGACACTTAAACCTAGCCCATTGCCCAACTTTGACTGCAACTTTGACTCACTCTAACTTATCCATACGGGGTCAGATTTGAGATCCGTTCACACCATTGGAATCAAGGCGATGAGCACTTCGATCATAAGGTTGATCAAGATCAATCCGACCACTTTTAATTTTGACCATTTTTGTGCCCTCTTGATCTCCTGAGGGTGTCTGGCACCACCTGGATCAAATATTCAATTGTATTAGATATGAACACTTTATTTTTAGAATTTTGTAATTAAGTACATACTAAGAACCTCGTTTTACTTTGTAATTTTTCTATAAAGATAAAGTATTTAGAATGAACATGGGTTCGGTTTTTGTAGAAAAAACTATTGTGCTCTCCATATTTTGGGAATTGTTTTATAAAGAATGCATGAGGCTACAACAAAGATTCATGTGTTGGGTGTTTTGAATTTTTTTTCTCGAGTTTCATGTGTTTCTTATTGCCATGATGTATCATCTTCTAATGATTGAATGAAAGAACATGAAAAAAATTCTTTCATTTTAATTCTATGTTCATATATTCAGTTGTTTGCATTCTTCTTTCTAAAGCTAGTTTTGGAATTCATCTATTTGATGGTCCTTCTTGGTGGACTACTTCTCACGTTTTATGCCTTTTATTATAGAAAATTAATGATTCAGATTTGTTGAACTACCTTTCCTTTCTTGATTGTTTTAGTGTGATCTTACATTAATTCAAAATGACTCCATTGCCCAATGGTGTTTCTTTTTCTCCACACTCAAACCTACATCACCCAATTTTACATTAATCTGGCCATAGAGCATTTAATAGCCCTGCTACCATTATGACCTAGGGTAGTTGAGTATGAGGAGAGATTCCCCTCTAGATCGAAGGGTAAGATTTCGTCCCAAAGAAGTTAGAGGTTACCTTAGAGTTTTTCCCTCACACCCAGTTTTTTCTGTAACAGCCTTGGGCAAAAAATCATGTAATAAGGTTAAAATAATAACCATGGTTGATGGGACATGTATTCCAAGCTGAACGATTGGGAAAAATGTCCTCAGGGGTGTTAATTTGGTTTATTGTGGCTAAGGAAATTCGCAGAGGCTATGGCTAAGGCATTAAAGAGGCAAAAAGTATTTTTGGCACATTTATTTATGAAAATAATGGAAATTAGGAGAAAAGTGAGGTTAAAGGTCACAGGTTGCATGTGAGGAGGAAATTGAAGGAAAATAATGGAAAATGAAGAAAATAGAGGCCTATTCTATAAAAAGGATTCTGAGGATCAGTTGGTAGCCTTTTTTCAGTGCATTTTTGGAGCTCTCTCATTATTCTCTCTCTCTCATACTCTTGGATACTTCGAGTTTTCTTGGATCACTCTTGAAGAGTGCGGACACTTGGTGATTTGGACCAAGAAGGCAAAGGAAGAGCAGAAAAGAGTAGGTGGACATCGGGACCAGCATCTATGGTGGGATTGTATTGCAGGTATCGATTTGCATGTATGTTTTGCTCATTGGTTTTGGCATGCATGGAGTATGCATGTGGATTTCCTAGCCTTGCCATTTCCTGGATAACCATGGTATTGTGGGTTTATTTCCATTCATTGTTTTCTGGTTGGTTCTCATGATTCCTTTAGCTATTGGGTTGAGTTATTAGTTCCTGGAAACCTTGGTAGGACAAACACTCTGGAAGCCCGACAAAAAATTGTTCGTTGAGTTTATATTTTTGGAAGCCTTGGTTGGAAAAATGCTCTAGAATCACTAGGTGGGTTGAGTTACTACTCCTAGAAGCCCTAGCTGGAAAAATTCTCTAGAAGCCCTGTAACAGTTTCGGTTGAGTTACTAGACTTGGAAGGCCTGGTTGGAACAAATGTTATGGATCCCTAAAGTAGCTTGTATAGACACTGATCCGTGACGATTGTGATGTATGACTATGAGGTGGAATCATTGGTTGATGGTTGAGGTGGTTTGGCCTCTGGAAGCCCTGTATTGATTATGATTCATGTGTTTGATTAAGTCCGACATTCATGTTTGGAATATGGCACTGAGGTGATTGGATGAAGTGAGACTTGGCTCAACTAATCTATGGTCGGGTGGAATGTGGAAGTCACATATCTAGTTGGTTTTTACATTCAGTGATGAAGAGATAATTTCTTCGATATTCGGTATGAAAATATACAATTTTATGTATGTATTTCATTTCTACTATATTCATGGCATTTATGTTGTTAATTTGTCAGTTATGAGCATGTATTTGATCAGTGATGATGTATGGCTCTATTCATTTTTTTTCCTGTAAATGATTATCCCATGTATCTATGGCAAAATTGATTGTATGACAGCTTATGATGTAGGGCATAAATTATTCTTATCTATTCTGAGATAAGGAAGAGACCCCTTTGTTTAAATATATTATTTATACTTGTATATGCTATGTTTGTGACATGTTTGACGAAATTCCTGCCAGGATTGGGTGGGGTTCGATGTGTTCCAGTTGATTCCATTGATTCCATATGTCTTTTTTAATATTTATTACACTCTCCAGAAGTTATAAGAATTTCTGGGCAGTGACCTGGGCTTAGGGGCTGAAAATGCGGCACAGATCATGTAGCTACATGCAGAAAAAACGTTGTTTGGGCTTTAGCCACTACCTTGACAAGGCTATCCCATGGCTATAGGTTCTATACCTGCTACATTTCCATTAGAAGCCCACGTCTCAGCCTCAAAGTGGCTAAAAATTAGTTCCCCCTCAGGGAATATGGCCTTGGAAGGTTGGATTATCTCCTAGGGATGTAAATGATGTAATGTAAGGTGTGTTTTAGGTGTTTCCGTCGGTTCCACTTCCTTAAGGTCATCTAGGAGGTAGAATCTTATATTAGTATCCTCTCATCAAATGTTTACCCCGATTGGTCAGTTACTTGGTGATTTGTATGAGATATTAATGCAAATGTGTTTGAGGTTGCGTAAATTGCAAGTGTTAAAAATTGAGTTGTTGTGAGGTTTTATGTTAAATTTCTAGACACTTAAAGCATGAATTAAAACTATGAACAACAGAAAAAAGTAAAAAAACACAACATAAAAATAACCGCAACACAACAAGTGATGACGAATTTCACCCCTCCTAGGCTACGTCTCCTGGTCCAGCTTCCAATGGCTTGGCCCTATATCATTATGCTTAAAACGGGAGGCTACATTAGATTATAGTGTGCCAATGGCTTCAAAACCGTTTCCATTAGCTTTAGAACAATCAAAATTTCTTGTCTAGCCTCTTTCTACTCCCAAATTGGTAAAAAACTAAAGAAGTTAGAAATTTCCTTAGCTTTTCTACTAGTCGGTCTAAAAATTTCCAATTTGAGGAACCATACTACAAATTTACCTGAAATTCCGTTAATGAAGCACCATTTTGGCAGAATTCATGGGACAGTTAAAATGCACTCCAAGGCCGTAGGGCCAATTTCTTTAATTAATAAAAAAATTAATAAAATGATCGCATTCGAAGGGTCATATAGATTTTTTATTGGGGGGCTAGGGCTAAGCCTTGGCCCCTTACCCCATACTCCACCACATTAAACATTATATAATTTTTTGGTTGTACGGTTAAAAAAGGACCATGCTATCATGATTGGTTAAAGCCCCGACCCCTTACCCCATAATCTACTGCATTAAACTTTAGCTAATGTACTGGTTCTATCGTTAAACAAGGACCATGGTATCCCTATTGGTTAAAGATATGTGATGTTTTTGATGAGGTATCGGTATTGATTCTTGCAAAGGTTAATTCAAATCTCAAACCAATTATTGGTGGCCCTAGGGCTGCAACCTGGCAGCCTCTAGTTGGGCCATGTGGCAGCCTATGGTTGGCCGCCAACCACTCCATCAAAAATTCCAAACTAGCACCAATAGAATTCAAACAAATGGAACAAATGGATTTTTCCAATGAGCCCAGTCAATAGGCCCAATCATTCATACAAACTACTGACTAGGAATTCTACACAATTTTTTCCAAAATTTTTCTTGTTTGGGAAAACAAACAGAACTCGTTTGCGAGAGAATACAATGTCGGTTTTCTGTGAAACAAGTTTCAAAATATTTTAAACAACAATATATACGTGGTATTTTAGGTTCCACACCATTCTGGAAACTTTCATTTTTGAGCATATTTTTGAGCACCTTATTACTCCTCCCCACTGGAAGATTTTGGACCTTAAAAGATCACTTTCAGTTGTTTAATAGATAAGGGTATAATTCCCTCACCTTTCTAATCTTGATCCATTTTGATTTTCTTGGATTTGTTCCTTTGAGCCCCATGCGAAGGTACTCCACGTTAGCTCATTTTGAAGTCCTTGTTCTTTTGTCAAGAATGGTGTCTTTTTGTAGTTCTTCAAGGTATTCAGGAGATAAATCCTCAATAGAAGGAATTTGTACATTCTCTACGTTATCTTCAATTAAACGAGGTTTGTACAACCTTAATTTCTCAACATTAACAACAACATAAATTTGCATATATGAAGGAAAATCCAACCTGAAGGCATTACCACCAATATTTTCTAAAATTTTGAATGGACCATATCAAATTGGTTTAAGTTTTTTACCTTCTCCTTGAAGCCTTTATTTTCTAATGTGAAGCCAAACTTCATCACCATATTTGAAATTGTGACCTACACGATGCTTATCATCCCTTGTTTTGTACTTGATTTGGATCTTTTCGAGCTGTTCTTGAACTTTTTAATGTACCAATTAGATTTGTTCAATGAACTTCTTAGATTTTTCTATGTCACTATGACCATCAATAGCAACATCATTTCCAAAACTTAAATCCAAATGAGACTGAGGCATGTATCCCAAACATGCCTCAAATTGTGATGTTCTTTTTGAAGAGTGCTTGGCCCGGTTGTAAGCATGTTGAATATAGTGCAAATGCTCATCCCACAACTTAGGATGCTTGCTTCAAAAATCGCGAAGAAGATGTATCATATTCTATTTCACCACCTTTATTTGAACATATGTTTGTGGATTAAATTTTTCACTCTTTTTCAATTTGGTGTCCATGAATCCCCACAAGCTTGATCAAAAATTCCCAACAAAGCAGGAATCTCGATCAGTAACAATGGATGAGGGAAATCCAAAATACACCCATACATTCTACGAGAATAATTGAGCAATTTGTTCAACTGTAATTTAATTTTTACATGGCATTAAAATACACATTTTGTTGAACCTATCCACAACTAAATAAAGATAATCATGATTCCTTTCTTACATAGGGAGACCTCCAAAAAATTCCATAGAAATACTCATGAAAAATAGCTCATCTAAAGCATATTGTTCAACATAACTCTCATTAAAAATAGAATTATGCTTAAGAATAGTAGAAACACTAACAATAGGCTTAGAAATCATGTCAGCAACGCTATTGTAGATACCTTTCTTATAACTTATCACTAAGTGAAACTGTTGAAGAAAACCCATCAATCGAATGTGCCTTGATTGCTGCAATTTTGTTTGTGATTGCAAGTATTGCAATGGTTGATAATCAGTGTGAATGATTTTTTCTTTACCCATGAAGTAGTGTTTCCACGTTCTTACACTTTTCACCAATGCATACAATTCCTTGTCATATGTAGGATAATTAATCACTACAACATTAAACATTTCTAAATGAAAACATATGGCCTTACCATTTTGCATGAGGAATGCACCCATGTCATAATCACTACAATCAGTTTGTATCTCAAATGATTGTACTAGAACTGAACTAATATTTTCCTTTAATTCATCAAATTCCTTTCGATGTTTACCTCCCCACTGGAAGACCTGCTTCACACTTGCCAATGCATGCAATTGATTTGCGATCGAAGATAAGTTAGAAATAAAATTCCTCCAATATTGGGCTACTCCCAAAAATATTTTTACCTACATAACTATTTTTGGATTTGGCCAATTCAAATGACATCAACCTTGGAGGGGTCTATTTTCAATTCACCTCCTCCAACAATATGACCCAAATACACTAAAGAATTTTTTCCAAACTCACACTTTCACATCTAAAAACAATTGTTCTTTCTTCAAGACATGAAGTACAATGTTGACATGCATGACATGTTATTCATGATATTTACTAAAAATCAAGATTTCATATAAGTAGACTATCACAAAATCATCTATAAATAGACTCAATACATCATTCATCACACGCATGAAGGTAGCACGAGCATTGCAAATACCAAAAGGCTTAACTAACCATTCAAAGATACATTTTTTTGTTTTGAATGTTGTCTTCCATATGGTACCTTCAACAATTCTAATTTGATGATAACCACTCTATTATGAAACCAACTCCAAAAATATAAGAAAAGAGAGATCAACGCCATATAAATAAGCCACTTCAAGGGGGAAACATTCTTTACGTTACATAAATGAACAATTCTTGGATGATACAAATTAAAAAACCTCCTTCTATATATAGGAGTCCATGCGATCACAATATAATCCTAGCCGACATAACAATAATAATGTAAGGGCACAATAATAACAATATTGGGGTTAAAGGGGTACAACAATAACAATAAGGGGATTACACTAACAAAAATAAGGGACTATACTAGTAATATAGGGACCTAACATGCCCCTCTCCTTCAAAAAAGTGTTGCCCTCAATGCTTGAGTAGCTCCAGATGCTTCCGTATAAAATTCTCTTCCTCCTATGTAGAATCTTCAGTGGGTAAGTTCTTCCACTTGATGAGATTCTCTAAAATTGATCGATTTCGTAGCTGTCGAGTTCTTGTTTCCATAACTGCTTCAGGTTCCAATATGATTTTTCCTTCCTCATCAAGTTCTGGAAATATTGTTTGAACTGGAAGTTTGTCACCTATAACCTCTTTAAGCATGCAACATGGAAAAATGGATGCACTCAAGAAGAAGAAGGAAGCTCCAATTTGTTGTAGAAATTTTAATACAATTATGTATTTCCTGGATTCCCCTGATCTAACAATTATATGCCACTTTTAAATACAAAATCCTTCTACTTAAATCTTTGTGGAAATTTAATCGCCAATTTCAAACACATGAAGAAAGATCAATCACACATAACACAAATGTTTTTTACCGGGAAAGAATAAAGCTAAAAACCCCACTATCATATATTATGTATATATCATGGATCATGAAACAATCTCATACAAAACTGTAATCCAAGATCTCTCAGTACAATATACAATCGTCTCACACTGTCATGCAGAAATTTGCATAATCATGCACCAATTTACTGCCTCCTCACAGCCTTCCCCCATTGCGCAATCCCTACTGATCACGATCCCTGAATGAATTCAATCTTGCCTTGCCTTGACTACGCAATCCACATTGGCATCTCTAATGTGTGTGTGGCTACAACTAATCACCGACTAATGTCACAATTGATAGTCAAACTGTCCCTTTCACCTATCTCTTGACAAGGTGTCCACTGGCTCTGACATGAATGTAGTTAACAGTAGTATTTCTTTGGTTGCATGTGAGACTACTTCTTGTGAATTAATTAAATAATTAATTCATTGATCTCTCACTAATGTATCTTTAGTTACAACTAGTTACAACTAGCACAACTGATTTTAACTCACGTAACTGAGTTAAACTAATTTACAACTCACATAACTTCACATCCAACTCTGTTACAACTTCAAATCACTAAGTTATAACTAAGTCCACTTGCATGTCTCACCAACCAACCTTAGAACTTAAAATTCCTTCAAGTAACTGGTTTGCCACATCGGCTAACTGAAATCAAGTGCTTTAAGAGAATAGATTATTATTTATTGTCTAATTATTATTAAGAGGTAATAATAATCGACATGCATTCTATTTTTAGACATTCGATCTATAAATAGACTTCGCCCATGCATCTAAAAATAGAATCTCATCTACAAATAGAATTTTCTTAACCATATATAAATAGACTCCTGCTATAAATATATTTTCTCAACATTCTAATAATAAAGATACACCTAAAAATAGCCTGTGGGCCCCACCTAGTGTAGGTGCTTAATTTTTACTAGGGTCATCATCTCGTTGAATCTCAACACTCTCTCTGAACAAGAAAGGGATTATCCTTCAGCTTGATCTTGTCTCTATGGTATTTTAATTTTCTCCTAGGGAGTGCCTTTGTCAGAATATCTACATCCTGATCTTCCGTAGGAATGTACTGAAGCAACATGATCTTCCACTGCACACAATCTTTGAAATGATGATACTGGATATCTATATGCTTAGATCTATCATGAAACATAGCATTAATCAACATTTTAATGCAACTATGATTATCAAAATTAATCATTGTAGGATCTAAATGAGAACCAAACAAACCAACGAGGATCTTTCTCATCCAGATAGCCTGACATGCAACTTGAATTGCTGCCATGTATTCCACTTCCACTGAACTGAGTGCCACAAATCTCTATTTCCTACTGTACCAAGAAACAACTGTAGATATGATCTGAAGACCCCCCCTGATGTGTTATTTCTGTCCATTGGGCTTCCCACCCAATTTTCATCTGTGAATCCATGCAACTTCACCTCATCCGTTTGTCTGTACCATAAGCCATACTTAGATTTTCCCCTGAGATATCTCAGGACATGCTTGCCCACGTTACAAAAGAGCTTGGTAGGCTTGACCATCTCTTGACTGAGCTCGTTCACCGCATAGCATATGTTCGGTCTTGTATTAACTAAATAAACAAGTAAACCCACCAACTATCGATAGACAGTAACATCCACTACCTCTCTAGATGTAGCGTCCTATTTCCTCTAGTTTCCTGGAAGAGGAGTATCCATGGGTTTGCATCCCTCCATGTGAAACTTACCCAGTATCTCCATTGCATACTTTCCTTGAGACACAAAAATTTCACCATCCTACTGCCATATTTCCAATCCAAGGAAATAATGAAGGGGGCCCATATCCTTCATCTTAAACTCCTTTGTAAGGTCCTCCTTGCATGGGTGTATTAGCTGCTCATCACTAGTCAATATTAAATCATCAACATAAAGAACAATGATTGAAAGCTTACTCTCCACCACAATCTGGTATAGGTTTTCATCTTCCTCACTCTTGGTGAAGCCAACTCCAGTGAAATAGCTATCGATCTAAGTGTACCAAGCCGGGGTGCTTACTTCATCCCATACACTACTCTTTTGAGTCTACACACATGCAACTCGCTACTGAAGATCTAAATCCTTTAGGCTGCTCAATGTACACTTCTTCCTCAATGATCCCATTAAGGAACACAGTATTCACATCCGTCTGATGAATGTGCCAACCCATCTGCACTGAGAGAGTAAGGATGGTCCTTATGGAAGAATGTCGTGCGACAGGTGCAAAGGATTCTTCATAATCAATCCCCTCGATCTGTGAGAAGACCCGGGCCACAAATATGGCCTTGTATTTCTCAACACTCCCATCAGCAGCTTGCTTTATCTTTTAGATCCATCTTGAACCTACCACTGATTTATCAATCGGCCTTGGAACAATTTCCCAAGCACTATTTTTGACAATGGAGTCATACTCCACCACTGCATCTACCCATGTGGGATCCTACACTGCTTCCTGAAAGGAATATGGCTTTGTCACAATGCATTTTCTCATGAGAGCCATGTATCCAGTGAATTGGTCAGGAGACTGTCTATGTATGCACTGTTAAGTAGGGACTCCTACATTCTGTGCCGCATGAAGCTTCAGCCTCTCAGGTTCAGTGGTATGCCTTCTACCAGTTCTAATGTTTGGATCTGGATGAGTGGACTCCTCCACTCCATGAACCTCCTCCTATGGCAGATCCACATCTAGAGACTCGTCTTTAGGAACAAGCAGTTCCTCCTCTGCATGCAAGTCTAGCTCCCTCTCAAGCGACAACTTCATGGATTTCCCCTCATTGAATTTTATATCCCATCGCATCACAACCATTCGAGTGTTTGGAAAATACAAACGATAGCTATGGGGTGTTTCTGTGTATCCCAAAAATATCCCAACTTCAACACTCGACTCCAACTTCTTCCTGGTGTTCTTAGTCACATGCACATAAACAGATGAGCCAAAAATATTTAGATGAGAAACATTCGGTTTCTTACCATTAAATGCTTCTTCAAGTGTATTCATGCCAAGTACCCTATGAGGACAACGGCTTTGCACATAAACCACAATGTTTCATGCTTCTGCCCACAAATGGATTGGTAGGCCCTGATCATGCAACATCGCTCGTGCAGCAACCACGATCGTTTTGTTCTTCCTCTCTTTGACCCCATTTTGCTGTGGGTTATGAGGTGTTATGAGTTCTCTTTGAATTCCTTCTTTGCTACAGAAGTCTTTGAATTCATTCGAGATATATTCTCCACCATTATTGCTTCGCAGAGCCTTCACTTGCTTCCCCGACTCTTTCTCCACCAATGCTTTAAACTCACAGAACTTTGAGAATGTTTGATCCTTCTTCTACATGAAGTAGATCCAGAATTTATGAGAAAATTCATCAACAAAAATAACATAATACCTGTGTTTTGTTGTTGAAGCAATTGATAATGGCCCACACGTCTGTGTGAACTCTCTCTAGGATCACCGAAGCATGGTTCTCCTTTTCATGAAAGGTGGATTTTGCATAGTTCCCCATGGTGCGAACCTTGCACGGATCTAAATGAGAAAGTGTTCCGATTGGAAGTCCAGTAGATATTTGCTGCATGAATTTCGAGGCTCCATGATGAAGATGGCCCAGTCGCCTGTGCAATAATTTGCCCTCATCCTGGCTCACCACTTTTTCCGCCTTGCCCATCATGGCAGCAAAACCATAAACCTAAAACTTGTAGATATTCTTGACTCGAATCCCTATCCTCTTGGCTTCACCCATTGTTTTATGTCACAGGAAATGTTTTCCATTGTTTAAAACAACTTCATAGCCTCTGTCCTCCAACATCGCGACTGAGACCAAGTTTTTCTTCAGACCTGGAACATGCATAACATATTTCAAAAGAAATGGTTTACTTGACTCCCTCTCAAAGGTAATGGTACCAATTTCAGTCACACTGTATCATCCATCATCACCCATCTCTATATGCATTTGGAGATCTGTCTCCTCCAAGTCACTGAAAATCTCCTTATCTCCTGTCATGTGGAAGGAAGTACCACTATCAATATACCACACCAATCCCATTGCGCTTGAAACCAGGCATGCGATAAAAGAGAAATCAAGTTCAAATTGCAAGGCAAGGGCCTTACCAGCTGAAGCTCCAGCAACCTTCTTGTTCTTCTTTTTCTATGGGCAGATAGTGGTGAGATGCCCATGTTCGTGACAATGAAAACACTTCACCTTGGACAAATCCATCCTCTTACATTTAGCCTCAGATTTTGAGTGGAATTTCTGCCCCTTCCCTTTCCTTGCCTTGGTAGCCAAAGCACAATCCTCTTCATCATCATGATTTGCTGAAGAGCTATCTCTCGTGTTCCACCTGAATTCCTCATGCAGTAGATCTGACCTTAGTTGTTCCCAATCCACCAATTTTTCCCGTCCATTGACAGAGTCTTGATAACTGTGCCAACTCTTAGGAAGTCACAAGAGAGCTAAGCTCACCAAATCATCATCAACAACTGTGATTCCCACACTCCCCAGCTCATCCCAACATTGGAAAAACTTTGTGAGATACTTAGGAATATTGTCACCCTTATCCATTTTTATCTTTCTGAGTTTATCCTTCAGCGCCAATTTCCTATAGTAACTTTTGTTTTGGAAAAGATCTGTCAAAGCCTTCCACATAGCGAATGGAGTGGCTTTCCCATGAATTCTTGAGACAATATGGTCTCACACAACTTCCAACATAATTCTTCTTGTCTTCGCTACTTTCTTTTGCCATGCGTCAAGTAATGCAACATCCGTCGAAGTGGGCTTAGGAACATCATTATCGATGAATTCCTTAAAGCCATTATCTTCAAGCACTGCCTCCATCCTATCCTTCCATGCAATGTATTTCAAGCCCTCCTCAAGTGCATACTATAGCCAGAAACCATTGAAAGCAATTTCGATGTTTACTCAACTATCGCACCAAGAAATTCTTGCAGAAAATTCAAATTGTTTCCACCAACAAACTCAACTACGGCTTCAATTTTGCAATCTTATTTGCTCCAATACCACATAGAAATTTTAATACAATTATGTATTGCCTAGATTATCGTGATCTGAAAATTATATGCCATTTTAAAAAAATAATCCTTCTACTTAAATCTTTTCGAAAATTTAATCACCAATTGCAAACACATGAAGAAATATCAATCACACATAACAAAAATGTTTTTACCGGGAAATAATAAAGCTGAAAACCCCACTATCATATATTATGTATATATCATGGATTATGAAACAATCTCATAAAAAAATCTAATCCAAGAGCTCTCAGTACAATATACAATCCTCTCACACTGTCATGTAGAAATTTGCATAATCATGCACCAATTTACTACTTCCCGATAGCCTGCCTCCATTGTGCGATACCTACTGATCACAATCCCTAAATGAATTCAATCTTTCCTTTCCTTGACTACGCAATCCTCATTGAAATCTCCAATATGTGTGTGGTTGCAATGGAGCACCCACTAATGTCACAACTGACAGTCAAATTGTCCCTTTCACCTACCTCTCAATTCAGTCTCCACTAGATCTAACATGCATGTAGTTAACAGTAGTACTTCTTTAGTTGCATGTGAGATCACTTCTTGTGAATTAATTAAATAATTAATTCACTCATCTCTCACCAGTGTATCTTTAGTTACAATTAGTTACAACTAGCACAACTGAGTTTAACTCACTTAACTGAGTTAAACTAATTTACAACTCACATAACTACACATCCAACTCTGTTACAACTTCGAATCACTCAGTTATAACTAATTCCACTTGCATGTCCCACTAACCAACCTTAGAACTCGAAATTCCTTCAGCTAACTGGTTTTCCACCTCACTTAACTTAAATCAAGTTCTTCAAGAGAATATATTATTATTTATTCTCTAATTATTATTAAGAGATAATAATAATCGACATGCATTCTATTTTTAGACATGCGATCTACAAATAGACTTCTCCTGTGCATCTAAAAATAGAATCTCATCTATAAATATAATTTTCTCAACCATCTATAAATAGACTCCCTTTATAAATATAATTTTCTCAACATTCTAAAAATAAAAATACACCTAAAAATAGCCTGCGGGCCCCATGTACTGTAGGTGCTTAATTTTCACTAGGATCATCATCTTATTGAATATCAACATTTGTATGCCATAGTACCAATCATTAACAACACCTTGTAAGGACCATATTACTTTGGCGATAGTTTAGTATCCTTATTAGCTTACTTGAGGGACATTTTTTTGTATTGTTGTAGCCGTAAAAATACCCAGTCTCCTACATCAAAACTTCTCTTGTTGCGATGTTGATCTGCCTATTGTTTGATTTGATTTTGTGCCAAATTTAGGTTATCCTTTAAGGGTTGGAGAACTTCTTGTTGATGCTTGATGTGATCTTCCACTGCTCTAACCTTCGAATTTTTCTGTTAAAGATGATGTGATGGACAGTGGATGATATCCATAAAGTGCCATAAATGGCGTCATTTTTGCTGCAGTATGGAAGGAAGTGTTATACCACAATTCAGTGAGAGGTAACCACTTTACGCATTGTGTTTTATTATCAGATACAAAACAACGAAGATATCCTTCCAAATATTTATTCACTATCTTAGTTTTACGAACGGATTGAGGATGATAAGATGAACTATGAGCTATTTGAGTACCCAAACAAGAAAATAATTCCATCCAAAAATTTCCAGTAAAACAAGGATCTCTATCACTTACAATAATCTTTGGGCTTCCATGTAGCTTTCAAATTGTTTCCATAAATGCAGTATCAACTGTGCTTGCTTTAAATGGATGAGATAATGCACAAAAGTGTGCATACTTGGTAAGTCTATCAACTACCACCATCATGACAATATTTCCTTCGGACTTAGGTAAACATATGATAAAATCCATTGAAAAATCCTCCCAAAATTGACTTGGAATGGATAAAGGTTGTAAAAGACCAGGGGTCTTAATTGTATCAAATTTATTTTGTTGGCAAACCAAACATTCCGCCACAAACTTTTGAATATTAGATTTACGGCCATCCAAAAAAAATATTTCTTCACCCTGTGGTAAGTTTTTAAGAATCCTAAGTGTCTTATTAAAGGAGAAGTGTGAAACTCCAAAAGAATATTTTGTTTTAGTTGGTAATTCTTACAAATATATAAGTGATATTTGTACCATAACCAATCATTTTTCCCACTAAATGCATCAGATGTACTAGGATCTTGATGCAACTTTTAAATGAGTGTCCACACTTCTTCATCCTTCTTCCATTCATCCCTTGCTTCAGTTATCCAATGTGGTTGGATAATAGAAATGGCACAAAGCAATGCTTCCACCTCTTCATCCTTTCTTGAGAGTACATCTGTGACAACATTTAGCTTCCCCTTTTTGTATATGATCTCAAAGTCATAACCCAACATCTTTGTGACCCATTTTTTCTGCTCTTCTGAAGATAGTCTTTGTTCCAAAAAGTGTTTCAAACTATCATGATTATTTTTTACCTTGAAGTGTCTTCCCATTAGGTAAGGTCGCCATTTCTTTAGTGCATGTAGTATTGCCAACATTTCCTTCTCATAAATAGATTTCTATAAATACTTTCCTTTGATTGGATGAATTTAAAAAGCAATGGAGTTTCCTTCTTGCATTAAAACAACACCAATTCCATTTCCCGGGGCATCACATTCTACAATAAATGTTTTTGTGAAGTCTGGCGTAGCTAAGACATGTTCTAGGCACATTACCTCTTTAAAATGTTCAAAGGCCTTAGTTACTTTAGGAGTCCATGAAAATGCATATTTCTTCAATAATGTTGTTAGAGGTGCTGCTATTCTCCCATAATTATTAACAAACTTTCAATAATACCCTATTAACCCGAGAAATCCTTGCAACTAATTTATATTTGTGGGGAATTTCCATTCCTTAATGGCTTTAATTCTGTTAGGATCTACCTTAACACCCTCATGAGATACAATATGACCCAGATATTCCACCTCTTGTACTCCAAAGAAACATTTGGATTTTTTTGCATATAATTTTTTCTGCTCCAATAGTTTGAGCACCCTGTTAGCATGTTGAACATGATCCTTACAAGACCTCTGGTAGATTAGTATATCATCAAAAAATAATAGCACCATTTTTCTAAGGAAGGGTTTGAAAATGGAATTCATCAACCCTTGAAATGTAGAAGGTGCATTGGTAAGGAAAAAAAGCATGAACAAAAATTCATAATGACCCTCATGAGTTAGAAATGTTGTTTTCGGAATATTTTTTCATCTTCATTCTAATTTGATGATATCCTGAACGAAGATCCGACTTGGTAAAATAAATTTCTCCATGTAATTCATCCAATAATTCGTCAATCATAGGAATGGTAAATTTATCTTTAATAGTGAGCTTATTGAGCTCCCTATAATACAGACACATGTGCCATGATCCATTCCATTCTTCTTGTGCACGGATACTACTGGAACAAAGAAAGAACTTTGACTAGGTTGAATTATACCAACCTCTAACATTTCTGCAATCATACGTTCAATTTCGCTCTTTTGGACATAAGGATATCTGTAAGGCCTGATGTTTGGAGGAACATTTCGTGGAACCAAATGAATAGAATGATCATGATCACGAATAGGTGGGATTCCTTTGGGAGTTTCAAACACCTTGGAATGATTTTCCAAGACTTTTTGGAGATCTGGAGAAATTCATGATTTTGATGTTGGAAATTCTAGTGAGCATAATTGTGCAATTACACCTCATTCTTTCTTCAGAATATTTTCCATGACATTATAGCATATTATCTTTCTCAGCTTCCCTGCAATACCCATAATTCAACTTAGTTTCCTCCCGAAAAAAATTTCAAGAAAATTTCTTGAAAAATAAAAGATGTCTTCGCCAAAGATTGTCACCATTGTACTCCTAGTACAACATCAACACCTCCCATTGGAATGGAAAGAATTCGACTATTCAATACATATTCCACATGGTTAGCTTGATATTATGACATTTTCCAGACAAATTTATAGTTCCTCCATTTTTCAGCCATCACTTGACATTCTAGTGCTAGGTATAGGAAACAATTCAATTCCTTGGCTACCTTACAATGAATGAAATTATGAGTACTACCCGAATCAATGAACACTTTTAAATTTTTCTTCTTGATACGTTCTTCTATATTGAGAGTTTGAGGAATGGTAATACTGCCAATGCATTACATGATATGGTCAGACTCCTTTCTTCTTCTTCTAGGGTTGGTTCTTGGTGTATATCCCAATATTTTGAAGTTTCTTGTTCATTTTCTTCCTCCTCTTCACAATCTATGTAAAATAATTTACTCTTAGCACACTTATGACCTTTAGTGTATTTTCTATCACAATTGTAGCAAAGCCCTTTTGCTGTTTTTTCTTCCAATTTTTGTGGTATCAACCTTGTAGGTTGTGGAAGTCTAAGAGTAGCAATACTTCCATGTTTATAGATGTGAGTGATAGCCTTCCTTGTCTCCATAATTTTACATTCATTTTTTTTTCCCAATATGAATGCCTTCTCCAACGAATCAGGTTCCCAAACGTGAACTCCATGTTGGATGTTATCCTTTAAAGTCCCTACGAAGACATAAATCCTATGTTCCTCTGGAATATCAGTTTTACCCTTCTATTCAATTTTTGGAAGTCCTCAATGTGCTCCACCACTGAACCTTATTGTTTGATATTTATTAATTGGATAAAGAAGGTGTTTCTCTTTGTATCCTAATAATGTGCTATCATTCCCTCTATAAAAATTGACCAACCGAAATTTTTTTTACGAGAGTAAAGCCATCGATACCATACAAATGTATTTTGTTCTAAATGTAAAGTTGCAATGCGTACCTTTTGTGTCTTTTGCACATTATTGAGATCAAAATATTGAACCATCTGTAGTATCCATGTTACGGGATCCTTACCATCAAACTTCATCATATCCATCTTTGGAATAGGGTGGGTCTTCCATCCAACATTAGAGTTTATGAAATCACGATTAACATTTATTTTTTTCTCATCATGAGTTTCCTCTACTTTCTTTTAACCACTAGGAAACATTTCTTGTGTCAACTTTGTCAAACCTTCCATGTTTGATTTTAGATCATTCATCATGTTTTCCTTTTCTTCTTCCTTGTCATCCATCGTAGATTCCATGCTAGCTTCCATGTCATCCATCTTATCTTCCATGCCATTCTTCAAACCATCCATGCCTTCACTACAAGAAAAAGGGACATTGGTGAGGGGCAAAAATGGTCACCATAAGCTCATTGGTGAGGGTCAAAAATGCCTTCGTCACCAAAAATTGAACGTCACCAAAGGTGGCGTCGCCAAAAGTATAGGTGTTGTGGTGACATTCAAGGTCCATCACCAATAATAATTTATAGTGACGGATAGTGACCATCACCATTTCATATGAGCAATGGTGACAGACAATAGCCTCCGTTACCAAAAAATTGAACGTCACCAAAGGTGGCATCGCCGAAAGTATGTGTTGTGGTGACATTCAAGGTTCGTCACAAATATTGATTATAATGACGGATAGTGACCGTCACCATTTCATATGAACAACAATGATTTTTTGTGATGGACCTTTCATGTCCGTCACTATTGGTGCATATATATGGTGATGTTCATTAGCTGTCACCATAAACTCATTGGTGACATCAAGGTCCATCACGAATAATGGCTATAATGATAAACAGTGACCCTCACCATTTCATATCAAAAACAAAGATTTATGGTGATGGACCTTTAATTTTCGTCACTATTGATGCGTATATATGGTGGCATTCGTTGACCGTCACCATTTTATATTTTGGCTAGGGTCAAAAAATGTCACCATAAGCTCATTGGTGATGGTCAAAAGAGCATCCGTTACCAAAAATTGATCGCCTTCATTCCTATGAATATCAGGGCACGATGGAATCGAACCACCAACCTCCTGCTTGTAAAGCAGGTGCTCTTCCATTGAGCTAGCACCCTTTAAAGAATTAGACTTTAAACTAGAAATTTCCCCTAAAGGTGTAAAGATACACCAAAGGAATAGAAAATCTAGTAAGATCAAAAGTTGCTAGAAATAATATGTTCAATATACATCATAAAAAGACAATAAGAATAACTTTTGATATAATCTAATAAAGCATGTACTGCGTAGGAGAATAACTGGAAAGCATAACTAGAAATTTGAATCACAACATAACAATATAAAAGAACGTGCAACATGAAAGGAAAAACTCCACAGTTTGAGAAATATGAATAATCCATGGGCATGTTCTTATATATTGATATAGGTAACGAAATAGAAATCTAGATTTATGAAATTCAAGTATCACGCAAGAATGTCTTGAACAAATATCAATATGTAAAATAGTATTTTTTGCATTTGGATTTACCTTGCAGAACCTTAGGAAAATGTTTCCACAGAAACAACCAATAAACATAACAACATGGACCTCAAGAGCACTAGAGAAGTTTTCAAAGAAAATGATGAGAAGTGTATCTAGAAAAAGCTAAGAACCCTTTGAACTAAACCACACATTTATCATCATGATTAGTACACTTGCAAAAGAAGATCAGAATAAATTATGAACTATTCCACCAAAAAACAGTAAATTTTTCCACTAAAATACAGTTTCAAATTAATCACTAGCGTGATGCTAACTTCTCTGTAAAAATAGGGAAGTTTTAAGACAATGTATAATAGCTTGCATGGCAATCATGTTGATGAAACCTTCGAAGGAATAAGACCACAATAGTCAACAGGAGTGCCATCATACTTAGTACTATCAAAGAGTCGTCAATAGAAAAAGTGAATTAACGGACCTTCATAACTTGCATTGGTTCCTTATCCTTCATCCAACCCTAAAATTTTAGACCGAGGTTAACATTTTGAAGGAAAATTAAGAAAAGTCACATGATCTTGTGAAATAATATTTTTATCACTACCATTAACTATAATGCAACAGTTTTGCAAAAACAAAGCATCCTTGTCTAAAGTGAAGTAGTCAATGATGATTAAGGCTAATTGTGGGCTTAGAATTGTTTTTTCATTTTTTTTTTGAATTGTTATAATTACCGTACTTAGTAGCAGAGGCATTCCCACCATGGATTGGGAAGTCCACAACGACCACTTATGTAATTGGGATTGTTGACTATAATCATTTTAACGTTCTCCTTCCTTTTGCTCAGCCACTGAAATATGTGTTGAGAACTCTTTTCTTAAGACATCCCTCATTAGAATGGGCAGACCATTAATGATAATAACAATATTCTCGTAACATTTCCACTATCATTACAATTTATTTTGGGCTGAAATTTAGACCTATGGGTATCTTTGTCATGCCTTGTAAACAAATGAATATGACAAGGGGAAGGAGCAGAAGAAGAGGGATTAGAAAACATCCACTGAGAGGAGCTTGAATTGTTTTCAATGATGCTCCATCTTTAGGGACTGCTTCTGTAACTTTCTTTCAATATTCAAGGAAAGCCATAAAGCCTTGCTCCAATGAAATGAGTGCATGTAAATTCCATCTTGTGTTGAATATGAAACAAGGGATACTTGATAAAATTGAAACATTAATCACTAATGATGAATTTTTCAATATACTAATGAACAATCAATACCAACAATTGTCAGAGAGGCAACAACCGCTAAGTAGCTCCTTCCTAAGAGGTTAGGAACATTTTCTAAATAAATAGTTTGTAGAAGCCATCGAAATCACCCAACAGGTACCACATTTCACACAACATGTTGAGTTGTGGGAGAAATAATCTTAAATTAGAATGCACCCTTTTGCGAGAGTAACGGTATTTTGGAGAAACAAAAATTCCTATGATAAGTGATATACCTGTTGGAGGTATAGAAATGCTGCCAACAGATGAGGAGGTTGGTCCAAACCCCAAGAGATATCTAGGGAACAACCCCAAACCCGAGTAGCTCTAAGGCTATGGCAGAAACATTGAGAAGGAATGTGAAGGCGAAATTCTTGCAATAATACTAAACTTATAGGATAAATACGAACTAAGAGTGACAAATTTTTGAAAAGTTCCTTAGCCTAAAGAGGCTAGAAGCTCATGCAACACTAGAAGGTTATTTTATTGGGCAAAGAGAATGCTATGTGCATCTTGCAGATGAAAATTGCTTTTGCACATGATGGGAAAAAGGGCTTGCAAAAATATGCCCTGTGTGCAGCATCAACACACACAAAATTCTCTTTTTCCCAATGCACTAACCTTCTAGTTGTGGCCAAATAGCACTTGGGTCACAGTGGCAAGGCCTTTAGTAGCAGGGACTTACCAAATCTTCCACAATTTGCGCTATTGTACCAGAACTAGATCTTGGACCTATGCTAAGTTGTGAGGTGTTTCCACTACAAGACATCAAACATCGTGTTTAGCATTCAAAGCTGACAAACTTGAGAAACACTTTGACCAAGGAGAAACAGTCACAAAGAAACGAAGAAATAATAATAATAATAACTCTATAAGATTATAAATAGGAAACCCTGTTGTCACTGCACTGGAGTTGTAGGCCTTCACTTTTTTATTTTTCATTATAATTTGCACAAAATCCCTCCAATCCTAGCGTGCTGCATTTTTTCATTTAGCAACAGTTAGAGCCTTTTTCATTTCGTCACATATGAATCCCAATGGACAGCTGGTATTATATATGCCATACATAACAATTATGAAGACAAAACAAGTAAATTCAATGTTTCAATTGTAACTTATTATCAGGAAATGTTAGTTACGGTAGCAACAATGGTATGCCAATTGCATAAGCCATATGTATCTCCTGTGGAAAGGCTAATTGTAATCCCCATGTGAGCTAAAATCTCAATAAATAGCAACATAAAGAACTAATATGTAGCAGAATTGTTATAGAAACTATTTTATAAATGGGAAAGGCAGTGAATTATGGAATAGCATATCATGCGTACTACCTATTTAGTTGCTTACTCGGCAATATCTATTATCATTTTCAGTTTCTTTGTTATTTTGGTACACTGCTCATTTACAGTGAGATATTTGTCTGATATTTGGTCATATTACAGTAGGAATGTCATCAATATAGGAAATCTAGTTTTTGACTGAAAAATGAGAGTAGGTCATAAGGAAATTCATTGACACAAGGTAAAACTATGATTGAAAAATTCTTATTGGAATGTATATTATTTGGAGTTAAATACAAACTATGATTATTTTTGGTAATGCAATGGATGTTGGAGAATAGACATTCAAGAAAGTTTGTCACTATAACACTTCTACAATGTAGATGTAGACCCTTTTTCACCTTGGTTTCTATTTTCTGCAATGGCTTGTAGTGGTAGCATGATGCGTGCATCAGATATTTGCTTCCAATGTTCTAGTGAACCTGGTATTTTCAAGAGGGTCATAACCTGTTAGGAAAGAACTTATTTTTTCATAAGAGGCATTCCTAGAAACAATTGGTCAAGAGGCCAATCTGCAAGACAAAATTATAATATATATTGTGACTTCTCCAAAGCTTGAAACTTATACACTGGTTGATACTTCACTAGTCAGTCAATAATGCAGCAACCTTCAAAAACCAAAACACAGTGGTGACTTGCAGGTCATGTTTGCATTATTCTAGTACAAGCTTAGTCTATTCAGAGGCCTATCATATGCAACAAAAGAGATATGCAGAGAAGCTTGACATGTGCACTATTGGAATTGTAGGACAAATGAAATAGTTATTTTATATATCTTCAGCGATTTTGAATTAGGAAATAAGCCCTTAAAATGTACATCCATCATAAGACTAGGTTGAGTTCAATCTAGTCAAGTGTGTTGCTGCTTGCACACACTTGTTATTTATTTTTCCTGTCTTAGGCCTTAGAAAAATGACATAGTAAATGTATAAGAGTTCCCAAAATAAGTGTCTAAGTGATATGGAAGACATGTGAGAAAATTCAAGCTAGCCTATCCATGTTCACCCATTATTGGGATTTTTTATGATTAATAGTTGAAGCAATTTTTTCAGCACTATGGGACTAAGAAAGTATGCCAACTTGTAAGATTAAATAACATTGTGACACCATGAGAGTCATCTATAATTTTTGAACTGATGCTGACCAATTTAGCATATTAGTAGGAGACAACTTAGCAACTTCTTAGTATCATGTTGCATGAAGAATTGACTCGAACCTAAGTTTTTTAGACAACTAATATATTGCCCAAATCATGTCCTTTAGGAGACAAAATTTTCACATTGATTGTGTGAGAGAGAAAATTGGTATCATGTTCACATGGATTGATACATTAGTCCAATTTATATTTTCTTATCTTTTCCTAAAGGCTAATATCAGTAAATGTGAACATGAGAGTGGGTGTCCTCACATTTGAAGAGATGAATCTAGAGGGATTGTGTTAAAGACCATTTAAGTTAATCATTCTACCCTCATGCTTAATAGAAATAAACATTTCATATGATTCATGTCATATGCACCCAAGGTTTGAAAGCACTAAAGATTAAACTCCCAACATGTCCTTTATGAGAGTGGGTGCCCTCACATTTGAAGAGACAAATCTAGAGGGATTGTGTTAAATACCATTTAAGTTAATAATTATACCCTCATGCTTAATGGAAACAAACATTTCATATGATTCAGGTCATATATTCCCAAGGTTTGAAAACACTAAAGTTTAAACTCCTAGGATCTCATCATTCCCTCTAGTTGAAAGAAGAAGAAATTTGAAAAGAAACATTGATCTCCTATAGTGACTCGCACCTTTATTATTTCTCCTTTTCACTTGAATATTTTATGGATTAGGATTTGAACCTCAAATTAAGTGGTAGTTTCAACATATAATTGAGGTTGTTTGACCTTTTTGGAAACTATGCAACGATGAGTGCTTTCTATGTTCAAGATTATAATGATCCATTTTACATGAATCTCTTAGCTTTCACTATCTTAAGATTTTGGAATATTTATCTTATTAGATATTGTAAGTTAAAGGTAATTTTTATTGCAAAATATAGCACCCCTATGGAATCATAGGTATGGGCACCTCAACTTGACCTATCTCGCTCAGTTGGCATGAGAGAAACTATTAGATGGACTTCTGAACATTATGTAGAAGATCCACAGAGTTTGCAGAGCTTGTCAGGTAGGGAAGTTACGTTGAATACCATTTTATGAAGGACAAGCTTGGAGAGTGTAGAGGGTTCTTTAGTTGGTACTTTCAGACATATGTGGACCAATGAACATGACATCAACCACTGGTGCCAGGTACTTCCTTCTATTTGTTGATTATTTCAGTAGAAAAATGTGGGTATATTTTCTATAATTAAAATATGTTGTGTTTAATGAATTTCAAAAGTTCAAACCATTAATAGAGAAACAGTTAGGTTGTCATATTTCCTCTCTTAGATATGATACTGGTGGGTAATTCTACTTAAAATATTTCAATAAATTTTGTGCTAAACATGGGATCCAAAGACAATATGGGGTGAAAACACCTTTCAAGACCTTGTGATGGCCATACAAGAAGGAGAAGCTCCCTCCCCTCTTGAAGATGATAGCAATATCACTAAAAAAGGACTCTCCAAATTCACAAGATTAGTTCATGATGGATAGGCGACTTTGTGACCAACATAGCCCCACAGCAAACCCCATCCTCATCAAAGAACCAGTATGTGTTGATGTATGTGTCCTAGATTCTATGAAAGATTTGCATGAAAAAAAGGAGCATGATAATAATTTTCACCATTGTGAGGAGGCTAGTCATGATGTCCAACATGACAAAGCAATAAACATAGGAAATGGAAATTTTTTGAATAGCTCCACCAATGATACAAGATGTATGCAGTTCTAGTCAGGTAGAAACCATGTTTCTACCCAAAAGGATCAACCATTTAAAAAGTATGATGAAAATCATGCTTCCCTTGCTGATAAGTTAAATCCTAAAAACACTTTTGAGGTCATAGAATTATACTTCAATCACACTAATCCTATTTTGTCAAACAGTGAAAGTAAGGAGCTGCAGACTTTCATGGTAATATACTTGGCACCTCAACATTCCATTGTGAGTTTGAGTAGAGCAATAATGTACCCCAACGTTGCACTTTGATTTTAATCATGATCGTGTAAGAAATAAATAGAAGTAATCATGGTTTCCTAGAGTTTGAGGTCAATAAACTCAAAGGGCTTTTCAAAACCATGAAAGTAATAATGTGACCCTCGTGATTATCTAAGTGAAGAAACAATTAATTTTATAGTTCAACCCTCAAATATCCTATATCATGGAATTTGATGGTCCCCCTATTTTTGATGCATATTATCTAAATTTATTCCTCAATCCTAATGGGATAGGGAATTTTCTCCCTTTTAATGTCAATACTCATCTAGAAGACAAAGTTATTGACATATGTCATGAATATTCCATGGTAGAAAAACAAAAGGTATGTTATAAACACACAATTAATGAAGCTCTCAGTCACACAGATCCATTTCCACCTCTATATGGCTCTATTGTTGACAATAAAGAATTTTGATAGCCCCAGAAGATCGATGAAACCTGTAATGAAACTCTCATTGATATTTACAACTACAGTGCTAAGAATGAAAGCGATTTCAAGAAAATCATTGATAAAGAATACGGGCTTGACCCAAATAAAAACTCTCTCTAGACCACATCAAATGCAAAGATATTCTCTTCTCCATGAACATGTGGACAATCATTGATGCACTAGATTTTTAAAAGGAAATGTAGACAGCCAACATCTAACAAATCCACATCAAGTCGACACTGAGGGACAACTTTGAGGCCTGGAAAAGGTGCATTCTGGAATGATCAATGATATAGGTCAAAATGATCTTGAAACCAGCAAGAGGACATTTCTCAATGTATTCATAAACAAGATTTGGCTGACCCCACCACTCAGCTTTGGGGTACCTTTCAAAGTGTGATTCACATCAATAAGATCTATATATGCACAGGTAACCAAAAACATGAATTGCAGATTTTTTTTTTTTTTAAAGGCTACTAGCAAGAGTAACAAGTTTGGATATGATCATGAGCCTTATAATATTTTTCATAGGAAATATTTTCTCTAGCACATTGAAGATGTGGTTCATCATGAGTGGATTATTTTCTTGCATGATTGCATTGGTGTCAACACCGTGAGTGAAAGGGCTGATGCAAAGTTAAATATTTGACTCAACCATGTTGGAACCAAGCAAACAGTGGTTCAAAACTATAGGCCTATTGATTTCCATGCAAATATAGCTAAAGGAGAACATTCCAATGCGCAATCTAGTGCCAGAAACCCTGTACAACCCAGTCAAGAAAATAAAATCTTTATCAAAAATTTTAAGTGCAACTTATATGACGTGATCCCGCAAATAGTTGTAGTTGTAGACATGTACCTGACTAATTTTTATAAATATCCTAGAATACAATCGACGAATGAATTTGTACCCACTCTTTTTCATGCTCTAGGGGACAGGACAAGTTCTAATATAATTAAAAAATAAACAAGAAATTTCAGAGTTGATCAATGTGAAATGTTTCTAAGAGTGTTCTTCATGATACTATAAGAATAGCTAACTCACATGATATTTTGTATCTAGAGGAATAATGGGAGCCAAACCCCTTGCATAACTTTGAGTACCTTGTCCACAATAAAAGAATGGAAAGCATTTTAAGCTTAAACTATTTAGATTTTTCATTTTTAGCACAGAAGGGAAAGGTGGTCGACCAAGGGTCAATTATGATGTGGAAACCATCTTAAAATAGCCTAATAGACAAATACAATGCGCTTGAGAAATTACTTAATGTTTGAGATGAGATTGAGAAATGAAAATTGGATTTTGGAAGTATTTCACATGGATCAATGTTGGCCCAAGTAAATATTGAACAGGGGTCAATTTGGTATCACAAATGCCACAAGTACTTATCTTTGTGGTTGCTGCATCTTACTCTGGATTACATAGACCTTGCAAACTAGTACAACATAATTGGGTCAAGCAGGTTATTAGTGCAGTATTGTCCAAGAGAGCGAAAAAAAGGTGCAAGTACATTTTCTAGGGTAATTGTGCAGTGTTGTTCAAAACTCTGAGCCAACCATAGCCTTTAAGGTTAATATTAGCCCTAAGCAAAGGGACCAAGTCTACTGGAGTTCAACAAACAACCTGATTCCGTGAGACTAGCAGAGATATTTCCAGGTCTGTGGTTATCTCTAAGATAAGTCGAAGCCCTGTGGTATGACGAGACGTGTCTCTAAAATTTACAAGCCTGCTAGTATTTAGGCTCACTTACAAATCACTTTGGTTGGTTGGGAATAGACTCTACCATTCTAATCGTTTTCAAAGTTTCAGAACATTGCAAAACTCTAAAATTTTCTACGACATTTATTCTTTCTAGTCTCAATTTAGTGATGCAATGTGATGTTCCTGCATTGTGTGCTATATAAAAATAAAATGTGTGTGTCCACTCAGCAGAGCTAGTTATCATCCATCTGTTTCGTAGCTCATTAATGTATGATAGATTTAAATCTTTTGCCAGCACCAACCTGGAAATAAAGCTGCTACCTATCTAGTTGTGTTTCCACCCCAATAAAGTAGGCTGAGTTTGCAGGCCCTTTCTCTACACACAATAATGTGAATGGAGAACAAAAAATTTCACTGCCTACAACATACTCTAAAGAACCATTGCCTAGTCTAGAGGGAAGCAGGTAACTCGCAATTTCATGCATCAATATTTCCTCTGCATCTCTCCTATTTCTCATGCTTTAAGCACAATTGGAGCATTAAGAATCACATAGAAGGGAAAATAGAGTGCATATGAAAAATAAACAAACCTGTAGAGAATGCAACCAAGTTCCAATCCCGACATCAAATATTGACACAACATTCTTAGCCGCTGCAGAAAGGTACCTGCCAAGACGAGGCTAAAATTGCACTTGATTCATACCACCCTGTAAATCACCAGAGTTTTCCCAGTCAGCACAAATTCATGCTTCAAAGACTGGTTTCAATAATAAAATGCATTGCTTAGAGTCATGCCAATTAATAATTTCAATGAAAGCTACCTTGAAATATCTGGTGCATGCACCCTGGTTAACACTCTAGTAACAGACTTCACTTTCCCCCATCACAAGAGAAAATAAGATATTCATTGTTCGGGTGGAAATCAAGAGACATTACAGACCCAGTATGACCAGAAAAAGTACGGAAGGTATAGTTTGGCTGCACGATACAAAATATTTTGAGCTATCAGACAACAAAAATACAAGATTAACCCTAATTTTGATTGAATAAACCTAGCATCATTAACATGTACAAAAGGTAAGTAATACAGAAATTGAAACAAGAACTGTACAAGCTTCAAATCAATATTCATTTACAGAACTTGTGATCTGCCAGAAATACCTTAGAAAATATTGCATACAACAATCACATTTTTCAGTCATAAATCGTGTTATATTAAGGCAATCCTCATTTTACAGTCACCGATTTACACCACTAATCAACTTTCACAATGCAACATTAGGGTGAAAAATTACAGTAAATTATAACATTCATGCCAAAATCTTCCACAAGCTTATAATGTATAAAGATGTTTCCCAACTTCCTATACCCAGTAACAATGCGCCAAAATCTCTGCAAATACCCCAAAAAAATTACAACAAAAACCTGCGAGCGAACTTGATAAAAAATACATTTTTATGTTTGACAGACACAAAGGCATTAAGCCCTCTCTCCACAAATGAGGCGAGCCAGTTGGATGTGTTTGGGCACAATATTTACCCTCTTAGCATGTATCGCATACAGGTTCGTGGCTTCGAAGAGACCCACAAGATATGCCTCCACCACTTCTAGCAGAGCCGACATGGCAGAGGACTAGAACCTGAGATCCTTCTTGAAGTCCTCCTAGGAAATTTCCCTGACGAGCTGCTGAAAGGGGAGATTCCTTATAAGAAGTTTTGTGCTCTTCTAATACTTTTGGATCTCACGCAGGGCAACAGTGCATGGCCTGAATCTGCGAGGCTTCTTCACTCCACCCATCGCCAGCGCAGATTTACAAGCAGCCTTTGTTCCGCGCTGCTTCCTCGCACTTTCCCACCAGTGGATTTACGGGTAGTCTACCTCGTTCAGGCCATTTTCTGTTCTGCTCTGCTCTGAAACTATCTTCTTTCCCCTTACTCGTGCTCCTCAAGGGTGAATTCTTTTTCAGGCGGAAATAAAATATTATAAAAAAATTAAAAACAGATCGGCTATTTTTTCCTCGTCATGCAATTGTTGTTTTCTTTAAACCTTCGGCATGCCATACATGCACAAGATCCATCAAAATGTAACAAAAACTTAAATTTTTGACTCCTCTAACAAATATCTCTGTAGACTACCTCAGAAGTATTCAAATTGAATCTTCAACTAATGCCAGAGTGAGTGAGGGTGAAGGGCGGGATTTTTTGGAGGCGGGAATCCAAATTAATTAAAAATTAAAAATTAAAATAAAAATTAAATGTCAATAATAATAATTTTTTTTAAATTATATACAGTATTAAATTAAAAATTCAATATA
This sequence comes from Pinus albicaulis, assembly GCA_034641835.2. Lineage (NCBI taxonomy): Eukaryota > Viridiplantae > Streptophyta > Pinopsida > Pinales > Pinaceae > Pinus > Pinus albicaulis. The sequence goes on along the minus strand of CM076583.1, from coordinate 970,221,661 downwards.
AATAAATGAGATAGTAATATGCATATACATTATTTAATAGGTAAAATTTAAAAACATAATTAAATAGTATTAGAAATTATTTTTGGAATTAAAGTAAGTCATTTATCTATGGCTATTTCCATTAGAGTTAGTCTTCATTTACTAATTTCTCATGATTTTCCATTATAATTTCTAATATAATGCAATGTGGAAACCCCTAATACTTAAATTAAAAGGCTCAAAAATAAATTTATGTGGTTTTTTCTTGTTTTAATATAGATATAAAAAGGTATGATAAAATGCCCTCTCTTAAGGTTTGATAGTTATTATTTTTTTTGGTCTAAGATTCCACCTATCATAATGAGGCTAATTGCCTAGATTTAGCGTTATGGTATTTTTCTCGCTCAACCCATTAGGGTTTTGATGAGACTCTTAACTGATTACTCTCGTTTCCCCCTTTTTGTCGAACTTTGATGCTGTCCCCATTTGCACTTTACATGTTTTCCCCACACATCATGTGTTTCCTCATATGTTGACCTTAAGACTACATTAGGTTTTTGAAGGTGTTGCTTTGGTGATGTGCCAAGAGACTCCCATGATTTAAAAACTTATCTTTCCCTAGTATGTATTGTAACCAACAGAAGCACTACATGTGGACAAGCAAGATTTCATTATTGGCTCCCCTTATCTTTACTATACTAGGGTTTGGGAGAAACCCTAATTTGGCAAGAAAGTGACCCCCTTTTTGTTTTTAACCTATGCCTCTAAGAGGATAGTCTCATCGACATTGCATGACACCATGGTGTTTCCATGTGTTAAGGCATGCCAATATGTGCAACGGTGTGACAATGCATGCCAGGGACAGTCAAGGAAACAAACGGAGAAACAAATTGAACTACAAAGAGATGAACACATAAGATGGTTAATAAGTCATCAATTTACGTTTTCTGTGGGGGCATTCTAGGCACACCAATACTAGGTGTGAATAGGTGCCAAGTTCCAAGTGTTAGTGAATTCTATGTGCCAAATATTCCTATATTTATTCTCATCTACTTTTCAATAATTGATCTCAAATAGCTTTAATATTAAACCATGCTAAATCATACCAAGTCATATCATGAATGCATGTCAGACATGCTAAGACTTTCCAAGTGCTAACACGTGCCAAGTGCCAAAGTGTGTCAGGGAGTGTTATGCATGTTATGAATTGGCATGGTATGTCAAAAAGTGCTAAGTAGAGAGTGCCAATGCATGTTGAGGAGTGTTAAGGAGTACTAGGACAACACAAGGGAGCACTAGGTAAAAATACATGGAAGTGAATGAATATGAGGATGTGTCACGGAGTGGAAATGAGTGATAGTTGTCATGCAAAGGAGGGAGTGAGAAGGTATTCTAAGCATTCACACACCTTATTGACCACTCAATTCTTACCATTCTCACACCATAACAAAAAACCATAAAAATGTCATTCTTAAAATCTATTGTGTATTTTCCTAATGTAATTCAAGTAGAATCTCTCAATTACGTATCTCAGTAATGGTGAGATCATTCTTTTATTCTCTTAAAGGAACTCTTTCTATACATGCACCCCATCAAACATAAATTGTCGAGTCAAAAATAATGGAAATGAATGGATAAGAGGCTGTGTTGGGGGTGTCAGTGAGTGTTAGGCGTGGCAAGGGGGGCAGTGACAAGGCATACTATGGAATGTAGGGGATGCTAACACATGCCACACAATTCCAAGGTATTTAACACATGTCAGTTGTTATGGCATGTCAAAATGTAAACTATGTTTCTTATTTGTTTTACGATCACAGTTGTATGAGATGAGCCTTGTCTTGGTAACTTGTTAAGTGGGATCAACTGAGATTGGACATGAGTAGTCTAATATGAGTTACAAGTAGTTCTTAGGTGAACAAGGCATATGTTTAATTTCCATGACACATGAGAATTTGGGTTTGGTCTTAGAATATTTGATGCAAACACACTCAAATGCCACAACACATCAGGGAATCAATTAGTGCACATGAAATTTTTGAACTTTTTCAAACCTTTCTTCGTTAGATTACAAACTATAATAGAATAGGCTAGAGATCTCGTACCAGGGATGATGGCCCTTTACAATCACACTGATACAAGGAATACAACTAGGGCTTGGAGTTAGTCCTTTGACAACCAATATACCATGAACAAGACAACACTTGACCCATTTTTTGATTGTGTACACACATAGCCCTTTCAATCCACATGTCTTGAACACATCTGGAAAATCCTCTTTCCTCCCATTATGCAACTCCTCAATCTACCTCTATCAATGAACTAAAATCCTTTATGTTACTGAACCCAGATCAAAAAAAATTTCCCTCTAAGTACCTCTATTTTCCCTTAAGGTCTACAACACTTAAATTTTTTGATTAGTTGTTCACTACTCTGTTGTGAAAAACTCTTTGGTCTACCCACTTGTGCCATATTGTTTCTCCAAGATGACAATTCTAGGGATATGGAGGTTTCCCTTCTTCTCAATGATGCAATACTCTACAATGCAGTGAACTAGGGCTAGTTGGTTAGCCCACTTGACTGCTACTTTCGTCCTTCAAATTCTGCACATCCTTAGGCCCAGTACACCTACCCTTCTACCAGTGTTGTTTTCCTTCACAAGTACATGACTTAGAGATCTTCTTTGACAGTCACCTAACAACCCTCCAATTGTACTTGGATTGCCATCAATTTTCCAAATCACAGTAAATTTTTTTACTGATCTAGTGCCCACAACACTACCCACATCTAGGGATCTTCAAATATGCCACCTAATAGTGATTTGAGTCCTCTCAAAATCACTATTATTGTGTACCAATTTTTTGTTGTCCAATCTATGAACAAATCCGAACTACTCATCTTATCATCCTTCTAACAATTTATGGATGACTGAACTAGAGTCATAAATCATCCATTAACAGTCCATTGACAAGCCTATCATGTTCAATTTTGCAAGGGTGGTGGTGATGACCTGCACTGTGTCGGGACACGATATAAATAAGTGTGAAGAAATATCATCATAGGACTTGCATAAAAGATATATGCTGGGGTGATTCGTAAAATATCATGGATATTTATCATGGAAAAAATGTGTTGTTGTTCCAATCCCACTAGATATTGTTGTTTAGAAAGCATGGGAAACCTTTATAACAATCTTCCATCATGTTGTGTAACTAAGTTTTGAATTTTTCTTCCAAGCTTAGATAGGACCACGAGCCTATCATGTTCAATTTTGCAAGGGTGGTGGTGATGACCTGCACTGTTTTGGGACAACTAGAGATAAATAAGTGTGAAGAAATATCATCATATGACTTGTGTAAAGGATATATGTTAGGGTGATTCGTAAACTATCATGGATTTTCCACTAGACATTTCATCATAACAGAACAGATAAAAATATATTTAAAAATGAATGAATACGAGTTTGTGACAAGAAGTGTCACTGAGTCTCGGGTGTGCGAAGGAGAGAGTGACGTCAAGGTATGCTAGGCAGTGTTAAGGAATACTAGAGGCCAGAGAAACATGCCAGGGTGTGCCAATGCATGCCAGGGCAGAGTGTTTGGGAGTGCCAAGGACAAACAAGGGAGCACTAGTGTCAAATGCATGGAAATGAATGAATAAGAGTGTGTGATAGGGAGTATCAACGAGTTCTAGGTGTGCTAAGGAGGGATTTTAAAGGTATGCAAGTTAGTGCCAAGGAATGTTAGAGTGCCAGGGCGACATGCTAGGATGTGCCAAATGCTAGGGTGTGTCAATGCGTGCTAGGGAGTGCCATGGAAACACAAGGGATAACTAGTTCGAAATCCATGGTAATGAACGAATAAGAGTGTCTAATAGCGATTGTCAGTGAGTTTCAGGTGTGATAAGGACGGAGTATCAAGGTTACATGTTAGGAAATTCCAAGGTATGTTAGAGTTCCAGGGCATGTCAAGGAGTGTTAGTGTGCAAACCCTTCTTCATTATATTACAAACTACAATAAAACAGGCTAGAGCTCTTGTACCATGGATCGTGAACCTTTACAATTACACTGATACAAGGAACACAACTAGGGATTGGTGTAAATCCTTTGACAGCCATTTTATCATGAACAAGACAACACTTGACCTACTTGTTGATGGTGGCCACACACAACCCTTTCAGTCCACAAGTTTAATGAGAGCACCACATGTTTAATGTTTGGAGAACAAGGGACCACCCCCTTTTCCAACACTTTTGATGGGTCCCATGCATCATTATGGCACTCATGGACCCCAGTATTCCTCCGAGAATGCCCTAAGCATCAATTAACCTATTATGAGGCTTATTATTCCATGTCTGATAGTTTGGTGGGATTGTCACCAAAATTTAGGGTTACTTGCATATTATTTTATGTTAAGGGGCTAATGTAGGCCCATAAGCTAATTTGATCAACTCATAATCAATGTAAATAGGAGTTAGTTGGATTCATTTGTATCATCGCTTGACTTGGGATCTCTCTATCTTTAGAGAACTTCACATTTTTCCTCGGAGGACGATTTTGGATGATGGATGCATTTTTATGTATGTATTTGGGCTATTTTTATCTTGGAGATTTGTTTTTGCAAATGTGAATCTCATTGGATATACTCCCTAACATTGTGACAGAAAATTTAACACTATTCTTCTTGTTGTTGCATACTATTGAATTTCGCTATAACTAGGGCTAATTGTTGCATGATGGAAATGTGGAATTATTTGTCTATTTAGTTTATTTAATGTATGGGCCATTGTTGGATGAATGAAATGTCTTAGAGATCATTTTATCTCAATAAACTTGCACCACTTGTACGAAGTATAAATGCTTGAAGGTCACTTTTCATTTTCCTCTAACATTGGACAAAGTTGAATTTCTGGGCCTCCTTGAACAAGAAACTGAATTATTTTTCATTATCACCCCTGACTCCATATCTCCAAGTGAATTATGCACTAGTACCTCAAAAAGGGTAATGATTTCCCTCCTTTTTTCACAAATTTCCATTTTTCCCTAGGTCTAGCCCTATTAGGTCACCTAGGGCATCAATTTCCCAAGAATATAGCCAGAGGAAAACTTTGATCTCCTAGAGGCAACTACACTGGTAGGTCCCCTCACTCTCCTCATTATTTGGGCCAATTATGACAATGGAATATTTAGATACCTCAAGCCCTAGCTCTAAGATCAAGTTTTGCATTGGTGTTCCCAAGGCTAGAACCTAGTAGGATCAATTTGACCCATCGAAGTAAAAAATCTTCCCTAATCCTTTCCCTCACATTGTCCAAGGTAGGAACATCATTGGTTGCTAAATTCCATTATTGAACCTAGGTTGGGCCCACTTGAACTCGTGTGGTCCCATTTGGTGTCAAAGGCCTTTCATCAAGGATCATTTTGGAATCCAAGTTCCCAAAGGATTTTAGGGATTGATAACTTCCTTCATAAGTCCTATTCTTCTCCCTCAACCCTTCAATCCCCCTCCTCTCTCCCTAGAATATCAATTCCCTTGCTTAAAAGGAAAGCATGTCCCACTCTTTATTCTATCTTAGGGAAAGGGCTTCTAGGGTCACTTCCCACCTATTCACTGACCTATAATATACAAGTGACTTCCTAAACTACTGGGACTACTCCCATAAGTGAAATTTCGTGAAGAGCAAGGAGCCTTAGCTATGGTGACAATGGGCTAAGCCTCCACCGTTTCCCTTGTCCTAGTTGTTGCCCTCTTAGGAACCCCTTTTAGGTCCACTACTATTTTGAGTGGTAACAAGTTGTTCACAACTCCATTTGTGAACAAATCTTTGGTATGCCCGCTTTTTCCGTACTACGGATCCAAGATGAGAAGTCTAGGGCTATGGAGGTTTCCCTTCTTCTCACTAAATTAATCCTCTACAATACAGTGAACTAGGGCTAGTTGGTTGGCCCACTTGACTGCTACTTTAGTCCTTCAAAGTCTGCACATCCTTAGGCCCTATACACCTGCCCTTCTACCAATCTTGTTGTCCTTCACAAGTACAAGAGTTAGGGCTCTTCTTTGACAATCACCTAACAACCCTCCAACTATACTTCGACTACCATCAATCTGCCCAACCACAATCAATTATTTTTACTGTTCTAGGGCTCACAATATTTTCTTCATTTAGGGCTCTTCAAATATTCCACCTAGCAATGGTTTGAGTCCTCTCAAAATCATTGTTCTTATGTATTGACAATTTTATCTTTGTTATTCAATTTATGAATAAATTTGAACTACTCCTCTTATTATCCTTCTAACAATTTGTAGATGACTAAACTAGGGTCAAAAATCAACCACTAATAGTCCAGTAACTATTTTTTATAGTTTGATTTAGATATATGTCTAAAACTCCATGGATAGTCCACCAAATCAACTCCTCTACATGTCAATCCATTCTTCACATGGCACATTTATTCTGCATGCTCAATTTTCTACTCAGATTCCACCCTCCTTTGGATTTGCTATCTCCACACATACTGAATCTGCAAACCATCTTCCAGATCTGTGGTAGATATTTCAGAAATAAACCTCACTTTAAGGGTCACGACAACTCTTCTTCTACACAAATTTCTCATAGTCTTAAAGGCATACCTTATGAACTAAACATGCTAGGAAATTGTCCTAACTAGGGCACTATACTTATGTAATTTTAATTATTGTAGAAAAAACCTCTCCACCCATAGAAAAAACCACGAGTCTTGTCTCCATAAGAGACTCGACCTAGTTCATATGGATCCATATATTTTGGGCATTTATTTGACTGAATCTTGACACGAACTTTAGATCTCAATGTCGGCCCTCAAACAAGGGTTAGCTCAGTCAATGTTATGCCTGTGTCTACTTCTATTCTGGCTATAAATTACAGTGAAAGCCCTCCTCCATTTATGTTTGTCTTTATAACCACCGCAAGACGAGATCGTATTAACCCTCTGTTCTATTTCATGTAGAAAATATAACCAACGGGTTTCAATCTGATCTTGTAATGTACTAAAATAAGATATTGAATGCTTCCTACAATTTCCAGAAACAAAACATGATCAGACAATCACATATAGGTAAGAGAAAGAAATTATCAATCGCACAAAAAAAGATATATCTGGGGAAAGAAATTGCTCAAAACCCCTCTATCTCTATTGTGTATTAAGTCAAGGAATTATGAAACAATACAATGCTTAATCTATCATGAGATTCTCCAACACTCTACCAATTGTCTCCTACTAATCTAGGCAAAATTGGTCTAGTACTTAGCCAACTCTCAACCTTCCTTCAGCCTACCTTGCTCACGCAATTCCTAGGGAATTAGCTCCCTATTAATTAGGAAAATCAACCTTCCTTGATTGTGCAATACATCTTGGCATCCCAATGACTTTATAATTTCACATGGACAATTTTGTATAAATACAACTGATAGTTATGTTCCCTTTAACCTCTGTCTCAACTAGGTCTTCCTCGGAACTGACATGCATGCAACTATTAATAGTGAATTATCAGCTATCTGATTGATCAGTCATTGCGAATTAAGTCTAATTTAATTCATTGGACCTCTCACTAGCTCATCACTCAGTTAGAACTAGTTAAACTGATTTTTTAACTCAAATAATTGAGTTAACTAATTCACGCCTACACCCCACTAATGCATCAATTGCAACTGGACCCAAAAAATATTAGAATCCATATACATGCCTCATCTTATACCCTCATGATCCAGAAATATGCAGGAACACAGTAAAATAAAAAAATAAAAATAAACACAGAGATGAAGTAGGAATAACACTCCATTGCATTAATATCAAATACTGAAAAATGCTTACAGACATAATGGAAAACAAACTAGCTCGGGCAATAGTAGCTTATCTCTGAGAAGAGATGTGGCAGCTACATGCCTCTGAACTGTGTTACAATAAGGCTCAATGGCCTTTTTATTATTTAAAAATAAGAGAAAACCCTAACCTGAGTAGATGTAACACCAAGATTTTATGGGCGCCATTGAGGGTAGTTGGGCAACCAATTTCCTGGGGTTGTAACTTGGTCATATGATCTTCGTTTGACACACATAATACCTTGTCAGAAAGATATCTCTGAGGACTACAACTGCTAATGTGATTTCTATGAAAACAGTAAAACTTTCATGACAAAAAAATTTTGGTTGGGGCCTCAAAACTACGACGGAAGTTCAGGACCCAAAAAACTAACAAAAATAGTAAACTGTGCTATAATTAAGGAAACTAAAAAACTGAAAGAGACAATGGTGAGGGCCCAAGTGGAATAGGTGGGTGGCCACCAATATCCACCTCGATCACCTCAACTCGAATTTCTTGAGCTAAATCAGTCATCATGACTTAGTTAGCTAACCCAAGTTATTATGAGATGAAACTACAATTTATTGTCCAATTTATTTAAGAGAAAAATAAATTAGATGCCTCACATTCCTCACTCCTGGTACATCAAAATTCCTCACCAGTATGGCTGCATTATTTCTTTTGTCCTTTATGGTTGCCAATTTCATTGTTTCTTGCTGCAAATTTCAACACTCCCTCTCAACAAGAAAGGAATTCAATTTATCCCATATGATACCTTTTGAATTTTGCATGCAACACTTATCTAGTGTTGTTTTCACCTACAAATCCTGAAACTAAATAGCCTCCGAACAACTAAATCGATATAATGCATTTCTCATTAGAGTCTTCTGACTTCTGCTAGCTATTGCACCTGTCTACTGAACTCTCTGCGTTGCTGCTAGCGTTTGCATCCATTCCCTTTGCACTATTGCCAACTCTGATCTGTACTCTAGTATCTGATATCTGTCACACTGATTTATGTCTTCCTGACATCTACTTGCATCAATCTAACTGATCCTTCCTGCTATTTTTGTACTGTGGACTCCTCATAGCTAGGTTTGATCCATGAGACACACCATCTCAATGGATCCTACCCAAATTTCTTATCTTGGGATTATGTCTACACATCACCCCACCTTTCCCTGGAGGTATGGTTGCATGTGCTCCCTCTACCCATCTGGATCGAAATTTCTCCCTCACGGAGGTCTCTACTTGAGTGGATGATTCCACTTAGTCCCCTCTATGCTTCTCCAATTGTGACTAGTCCAAAATGTTCTGAAACCGCTTCTAAGGCTGCATGTTGAGAGGTAATTTGTACTCCCTCTCAACAGCCAAGTCTCTAACCCCTGCTTTTCTCCTCAAATATTTGCATGCATCTGGTACCTCAAGTGCATATAGGTTCTTGACTCAAACACATTGTAATTGTCCTGGCATTACAAAATTTTCTAAAAAATAGTTGATTTTAAATCGACAATATCTCCCTCATTCGAGCTCCGAGCTGATTTTCCATTTGGGTAGTTTTTCACAAGGAATCCAAATTATATGCATTTTTTTTTTAATTTTTACACCAAAATTTTCAAATATTCTCTGCAAACTTGCCACCAAAAAATTTCTCTTTGATACCATGTAGAAAATCTAACCAACAAGATTCAATCTAATCATGTAATGTACTAAAACAAGATGTTGAATCCTTCCTGCAATTTTTGGAAACAAAACGTGATCGCACAATCACATATAAGTAAGAGAAATAAATTATCAATCACACAACACAAGATGTATTTGGGGAAAGCAATTGATCAAAACCCCTCTATCTCTATTATGTATTAATTCAAGGAATCATGAAACAATATAATGGTTAATCTCTCATGATATTCTCCAACACTCTCCCAATTGTCTCTCGCTGATCTAGGCACACTCGGTTTAGTACTTAGCCAATTCTCAACCTCCCTTACTCATGAAATTCCTAGGGAATTAGCTCTGTATTAGTTATAAAAATCAATCGTCCTTAAATGTGAAATCCATTGTGGCATCCCAATGACTTTATAATTGCACATGGGAAATTTAGTATAAATACAACTGATAGTTATGTTCCCTTTAACCTCTGTCTCAACTGGGGCTTCCTCGGAACTGATATACATGCCACTATTAATACTGAATTATTAGTTATCTAATTGATCACTCATTCTAAATTAAATCTAATTTAATTTACTGGTCTACCTCTCTCTAGCTCATAAATTATTTAGAACTATTTAAACTGATTTTAACTCATTTAATTGAGTTAATCACACCTACACCCCACTAATGCATCAACTGCAACTGGACTCCAAAAATATTAGATTAATACGTCTGCATGCCTCATATTAGACCCTTAACTCGTATTTTTTGAGCTAACTCAGTCAACATAACTTAGTTAACTGACACAAGTTGTTATGAGATGAAATTACAATTTATTGTCCAATTTATTTAAGGGAAAAATAAATTAGATGCCCCACATTCCTCACTCCTGGTGCATAAAAATTCCTCACGAGTGTGGGTGCATTGTTTTTTGTCCTTTCCGGTTTCCAATTTCAATGTTTCTTGTTGCAAATTTCAACATTTCATAATTTTATGTGGTCTTCACACAAAGACACCATTGAAATCACATGCCCAGATTCTCATGAGAAGCCTCTCTTAAGCTGGATCTGCCATAAGAGAACCAACAATATGCCATCCTACTTCCTAGCTCGAACTGACATTAAGGTATGCAACATTCTTGTGAACCCTCACATGATGATCTTTCTCTTGGAAGATGATCATGGCATCCCTTTAGAATCCCTTACTCGACCTAATTTACGACTACATCTCTCTTCACCCCCTTGATCAAATGAGATCCTTCTCACTTGATGTTCTTTCCTTCACCCTAAGGCCTCCTTAAATAGTTTTTCCTAGACCTATTAGGAACCCTCTAGAACTTACTAGATTTATCCACTTATACAATAGGAAATATTAATTTTCATTTTTAATTTTATTTTAGATTTTAAAACTCATCTTCGGTCCAAAATCCCTTTTCTTGGCTTCTTTGCCCACAAATACTTTTGTGACCAAACTCACACAAACCCATCTCACTAGGCTTGTGGAGTACCTCCCAAGCTACACAATTCAACAACATCATCTAGTTGTAGTAACAATAACTTGGTCAAGCTCTTGTAGTCAAGCGAGGGCTTGGTTGGGTTCCCAGGTTTCAAATTAAGTAAGGGTAGTTGTGAGGGCATGATATCTAGGGAGGGTCAGGGCATGCACATTAGGAATGAAAAGGCATGATAACACATGTTGGACAATGTCAATGCATGTTAAAGATTTTTAGGGAGTGCCAGGGCATATCAAGGGATAAATAGGTCAATATGCATGGAAAGGAATGAATAAGAGTGTGTGACAGGGAGTGTGAGCGAATTCAAGTGTTCTGAGGACGAAGTGTGTTAGGAGAAGTTCAGAATAGGATTTATAAGAGGAAATCCTACGGTTGTTATATGGGGCTCAACATAGTAGTTTTAGACAAAGGGGGATAACTTTGTGCTAGGCACAACATTGTCTTGACTTTAGCTATTTTTTTATACGAGATGTGGCACACTTTGGCTACATGCTCGTGCTTTAAACTATTCTAGATAATTGCATATTGTATATTGTTTTGTATAAGTTTTTGGGCACTCGACATTTTTCGGCCTATATCTTGTCTGACTTGTTCATCTTGTGGTTCTTGCAAACTTTTAGTTAATGTTCTACTATTTATACAAACTGAACATACATGTGAAATATTTCCTATGTAATCTATGTTTCTTAGTTGTTTTATGGCCATGGCTAGATCATGTGATCCTTGTCTTGGGTAACTAGTCAAGAGGGACAAGTTGAGTTTGGACATGAGTGGCATAATATGAGTTATAGGCAGTTCTTAGGTGTACAAGGAAAAATCTACTTGTAGTTGGTTCAATTGGTCAAGCTGTTGCGATTGAAGCAAGCCAATATTGTCACATGAATTGCAGTAGCTAAGGAATTGATTGGGTTCCCAAGTCATGAAAAAATGTAAAGGCTAGCTATGAGGACATGAGTGCTAAGGCATGCTAGGGAATGCTAAGTTGTATCAGATAGTGCGAAGGCATGTCAAACATGCTAAGATGTGCTAATTGATAAGGCATGCCAAGATGTGCAAGGGTGTGTCAATGCGTTCGGGGACATTCAAGGCAACAAAAGGGAGAACAAGTTAAACTACAAGGAAATTAAAACATAATAGGGCTAATAAGTTATCAATTTACCTTTTCCAAGAGGGGCATGCTAGGCACACCAACACTAGGCACCAATAGGTGCCAAGTGCAAAGTCTTAGTGAATTCTAAGTGCAAAGTCTTCCTTTTTTTCTTCTCATCTACTTTCCAATAGTTGATCTCAAATAAATTTAATATTAAACCATGCCAAATTATACCAGGGCATGTCAACGTATTCCATACATGCTAAGACTTTCCAAGCACCAATATGTGTCATAGAGTGTTATGCATGCTATGAAGTGGAAGAGCATGTTGAAGAGTGATAAGGTGTTCTAGAGAGTGCTAATGCATGTTGAGGAGTGTTAAGGAGTACTAGTACAAAATATTAAGGCAACACTAGGTAAAAATTCATGGAAGTTAGTGAATATGAGGAACGTGTGCTAGGGACTAGTTTTAATGGGTGCTAGTTGTCATGCCAAGGAGAGAGTGACAAGTTATGATAAGGATTGGTAAGGCATGCTAGGGAATATCAAGACATGTAAATAAGTCCCAAAGTGTGCTTGGGAGTTCCAGGGTGTGCTAATTATATGTGCCAAATAGTGTTAATACATGACATGTGTTAAGGATGTGCTACGTGCCAGGGTATGTCAATATGTGTCAATAAGTTTCAAGGAAACAAAAGGAAGAAACAATAAGAGGGTTAATAATTCAGGACTTTATCTTTTTCAAAAGGGGCATGCTAACCATACCAATAATAGGTCCCAATAAATTCCAAGTGTCAGTGTGTGCCAAGTGCTAATGTATGTCAATGAATTCAACCAAGGTGTTCCAGGGCATGCTAGGGATTACATGCATGCCAACACATGCTAGGAGAGTTCTATGTTGTTCTAGTGCATGCCACCATGTGCTTGGGCATCAGTGTAATGGAAAGATGTTCTAAGACATGCGAGTTTCTAAAAGATGTTAGTGAGTGCCAAATCATTAGTTTAAGGTGTGCCCATATTGTTGAGGAGTTTTAGGTCTTTCTCATTAATAGAACTGATAGATCTTGATTATGTATTAAATAATATATTTCCTACACAAACTAGTGGGAATTTAGGTAAATGGAATTTTCTAGATAATAAACTTAATATACATGAATCATGTGTTGACTCATAGGAAAACTCTATTCATGCGACTAGTCATTATTTGAGGGAAATGATGCACATTAATTACTTCTTAAAAAATTTATTTAATCTAACCACTATGGCCTTTGACACATTATAAAAAATACTCCACAATAATGGTATTAAATCGTTATCTTTTGACAAAAAAATATATTAACAAGAACATAACGTCATCAAAAACTCATTGGAATGATCAATGGTGACAAACATTTTTTTACCGTCACCAAACGTAACAAAAATAGCATTTATGAGGGTCATTAAAATTTCGTCACTAGAAGTGTCACTAAAGACAGAATTAGTGATGGGCCTTTAACGACCCTCACCAAAAGTGTCATTGAAAATGGCTTTGGTGATGGACCTTAAAGGACCATCACTATATACACTTACAACGACGCTTTTTTAAGGACTGTCACCATATGTGACATTGGTGACAGACCTTAAAGGTATGTCACAAGCATGAACCTCACCAATGTCATTTTTCTTGTAGTGCTTTATTCAAATCATCCATCTTAGCTTCCATGCCTTTCATCAAAACTTCCATTTCATTTTTTGTTTATCTTTGCGAGAGCGAAATTTAGTGCACTTGCTCTTGTAATTTTGATATGTCATGTTTTTCTTCTTCATCCTCATGAGTAATAGTAGAGCCTTCTGAAGGCTTAATGGGTATTGAATTATTTTTAGGAAGCATTTTAGAACCCAATATTGATATCTATTCTACAATATGCCCTTGGAATCAATTCAAACTGATTTTTCAAACAAGACTTATGCAATTCGGAAAAAAATACACACCTTTTTCCTTCTTTCAAGGAGCTTGATATTAAAAATGAATTATATATTTGATTTCGGATCTTCAATATCTAAAATTTGGTGCTGTAGTATCCCTGTGAATCTTGTTTCGAATGCCACAAGTCTGACCTAATTTGGACTCTTCAAGGCAAAGTTATGCCCAATCTCCCACAATGGCCTAATTATGGCCTAGTTCAGTAGAGAAAACCTGTACAGTGTTCCATATGTCATTGTTTCCTCCTTCGGCTCTGAAATGGATACAAAGGAAGCTACAGTTTGTGTACTTCCTGCCACTTTTTACATAATTCTAATCCAATGCTCATAGAGAGAGTTATGACGATTTTCCCACGCTCACCTCTTTGAGTTGAAATTCGGGAGCTTGAAAAAATAGTAATTTCCATGGATCATATATCCAAAAATATTTCGAATCAAGATCCGAATTTTTTACAGGAAGTTCCTCAGGATTTCGGCTTCTCTTTGTAAAAATTTCAGCTTTTAAAACATTTTATAAAAAACGTTATAACTCAAATTCCACAATGACCTATTTTAGGTGAAATTTTGGAGCCTAAAAAAACACTAACTATGATAGATCATATCTCCGAAAATATTGTAAACGAAGATATGAAATTTTTACACAATGTTTCTTAGGATTTCAACTTCGCTAAATAAAAATTTCAGCTTCTTAACCTTCATAGAACAAAATTTATGGAAAAAATTCCACGATGACATGTTTGGAGCAGCAAAACCCTTGAATCCAAAGCTATGATACCAAATGTTATTAAATCAGATCCAAAAATAGAAGAAAAGAGAGATCAGGGCCCTAAAAATAACCCACTTCGAGGTGGAAAACTCCTTTACATTACATAAATGAAAAATTCTTCGATTATACAAATGACAAAACCTTCCTCTATATATAGGAGTCCATGGGATCACAATATAATCCTAGCCGACCTAACAATGATAATTTAAGGGCACAATAATAACAATATTGGGGTTACAGGGGTACACCAATAATAATAAAGGGGTTACACTAACAACAATAAGGGACTATACTAGTAATATAGGAACCTAACACACTCCTTAAGTCCAACTTAGTAAAATATTTTGTATCATTCAATTTATCAAGTGAGTCATCAATTCTAGGAAGTGGGTAACTGTTCTTTACTGTAATTTTGTTCAATGCACAGAAGTCCACTCACATGCACCATGTTCCATTATTTTTTGGAACCAAAAAAATACGTTACCTGCATGGCAAACTACTTTGCATGAATATATGATGATCCCTTTGTCCAACAACCCTTCAATTTTTTTCTTAATTTCTGCACTTTCAATCACTAATATTATGTATATTTCACTATTAGGAAGAGGAAAATCTTGTTGCAATTGTATTTCCTGTTGGATTCCCCTCTTGGGAGGAAATCCTTTTAGCTCTTGAAATATCTCAACATATTGGTTAATAACCTCAACAAAATCAGAATTCAATCTTGAGTCATAACCTTGAAAAGCTTCATTCTCAATAGCATTCCTTTGTTTGACCATTAAAAGCAAACAATTCTTGCTAGAGTTAATGAGTCTCTTCAATTTTCTAACATTTAAAAGTGAAAGATTTAGCTTTTGTCGATGTGATCTATCAATGTGCTTGATACCATATTTGAAAAAGTTATGCTTGTTTTCATGGTGATGAAAATTATCTTTCCTATCATAAAAATATGGGTTTCCCAAAATAATTCTGGAAATATCAAGTCGAACTACATCAAGTTCAACTTCATCAAGAAAGTTTGTTGTAATTGAAAATTTAAGTATGGATTTCCTCATCACCTGTAAGTTTCCATTTTTGCATATCCAACCTAAAGTATAAGGTCTTAGGTGAGGAATGGTATCTATATTTAATTTCTTCACTAAGTCTTTGGAGATCAAATTTTCTTGTGAACCACTATCAAAAAGTGTATCAATTTTGGTATGCTTTGAAATAACCCGAATATGGAAAAGTTCAAATCTTGTTTTCTCATAATGAGTATCATTAGGACATCTTGAAGAGCTAGTGCTTGTTATCTCCTTACCTTTCATTCCCATTGCTATGATATTTTTTTCATCTACTGAATCAGAGCCTAAGGCATGTTTTGTAGTTCTAGCAGTCTTTTGCTTCCCTTTGTTGTTAAAATTATTTAGTTTCATCTCAGGATGAAGCTTCCAACAATGAGCTTCATCGTGACCCCCTTTGGAACAATTTTTGCATGTTAATTTTTCTCCTTCCTTCTTGAAGGACACATTCTTATTTCCTTTCCCTCTGAACTTACTCTTACCCTCGTATCCACTTGTGAATGGCTGCTTGCTAGCCTCTTATGAAATTTTTTTCCCTCTTGCTTCAAGATTTTTTGCCTGAACACAAACCTCATATGAACTTGTAGGATTAAACATAAGGATAGTATGCATCAAATAGCTATGTAAACCCCCAATATATTTCAACAAAGTGTCTTGTGATTTCAAGTCTACACCTAGTATCAAATACCTTCTTCTAAACTCTTGGGTGTAACTTTGCACACTTTGACCCTTTAGTTGTCTAAATTATGCCAATCCACAATAGCCTTCTACATATAACTTTATGGATCAAATTTTATTATAAGTGCAACAATAAAATATATCCAAGAGGTTGATACCTTACCATGCTTTTTCATATCCTATTTTGTTTTGGATTCCAACCAAATCAAAGCAACACTTTATAACATTAATGAATCCAATTGAATATTTGTTTCATCGTCTTTTATGTTCTAAATCCTACAATAAACTTCAAGTTGAAAACCCCAATTATCAAGTATTTCTTCATTCACTTCACGATTATACACATTCAGTTAAACTTTGATATCAAGTTTTAATAAGGGAGTTTTACCATGAACCCTTGGGTTACGTGGATGTGTTTAAGTAACAATGGTTCTGGAGGACGAAGACTATGAAGGTGAGGATGTAATTGAAGATGATGGTGGAGAAGAGGGTGGTTTGTCAACATTTACTTTTGAATTTTTGTCATCATCTCCTCCTTTTTCTTCAGAAGAACCCTCCCCTTTTGAAGCCTTGGAACTTTCACCCTTCAATCTTGAATTTATCTCTTCATATAGAACCTTCACCATTTCATTCATGTCAAAGAAATATTTTATGAAATTATCCTCATCATCTCACAAATTATAATCTCCTCCTTCATTTGACATGCCTGTTGAAGCTTCATGTACAAATTGAGGTGAAACTTGTGGTGGAAATTGAGACAAATGGGCTCTCCTTTACCTTGTCCCAAATTGATAACCTGCAACCACAAGCTTTCCTTCTCCTCTATTGAGCTTCAACCTTCTATGCACTAGAAACATTTGAAAACAATTAAATCCTTAAAGAAACAATGAAACCTAAGCTATGATACCAAACTTGATTTGTATGAGATATTAATGTAAATGTGCGTGAGGTTGTATAAATTGCAAGTGTTCAAATTTGAGTTTTTGTGAGCTTTTATGTTAAATTTTTACACACATAAAGCATGAATTAAAACTACAAACAACAAAAAACAACTGAAAAATATACCATAAAACATTAAGTGATGAAGAATTTCACCCCTCTTGAGCTACGTCTCCTGGTCCAGCATCCAATTATTCCTTGGACCTATATAATTATGATAAACAATGATGGTTACATCAGTTTACAGTGCTCCAATGGCTTAAAAACTTGTTCCATTAGATTTAGACCTATAAAAAATGTCATTCTAGCATCTTTATGCTCCCAAATTGGTCATAAACTGAAGAAGTTATGAATTTCCCTAGATTTGCTACTAGTCACTCTACAAATTACCCAAATTCTGGAACCATCCTACATAGTCTCCCTAAATTCCACAAACATAGCACCATTTTGGCATAATTCCAGCGGAATTCATGGGACAATTAAAATGTGTGTCAAGGCCTTAGGACTGAATTTTTTAATTAATAAAAAAATTAATAGAATGGTCACACCCTCAATCCTATGCAAAAGGTCATATAGAATTTTTATTGGGGGGGACACGGCTAACTCCTGGCCCCTTACCCTATTGTCTGCTGCATAAAAATTAATATAATGGTTTGGTTGTATGGTTAAACAAGGACCATGGTAGACCGGTTAGTTAAATCTTTGTGTTGTTTGCAATGAGGTCTCTGTATCGATTCATGCAGAGGTCACTTCGTACCTCGAACCAATTTTTGGTTTCCCTCGGGCTGCCATGTGGCAACCTCTGGTTGGGTCATGTGGCAGCTTATGGTTGGCCACCAACCACCCAATAAAAAAACACCAAACTAGCACCAATAGAATTCAGACAAGTGGTGTGACTGATTGGTCCAATGATCCCAGTCAAACATGCCCACTCAACAGGTCCAGTCAGTTTTATGGACTAATGACCAGGTAGCCTGCAAAAAAATTTAAAAAAAATTGTCTTTTTGGGAAAACAAACAAAACTCGTTCCCAGGAGCATACGATGTCAGTTTTTCACGAAACAAGTTACACTAGATTGAGAGCATGGAACTATACGTAGTCATTAAGGTTCCACACCATTCCGAAAACTTTCAGTTCTAAGCATATTTTCGAGCACTTGATCACATGGGTAGATGTGGGAAGACGGTGTTACAGAGTGGTATCAGAGCATGGATCAACTTTTGGACTTGATGGCTGGTATGTTGGTCATACTATTATATAGATTTCTTCCATGTTTTCATACCTATGTTGTACGTGGTTGTTGCACCCATATTGTGTTGCCCAAGATGACGGTGGTGTTGTAATGGATGTGGTTGTGGTGTTGCTATCAACATGAGGTCATGTGTATGATTAATTTTATGTTGTTGTTGTTATGTATTATGCATGCACACTTGTTTTCATATGGTTACATATTGTATCTACGTCGCTTATTTATGAGAGGTCACATATGGTTCATGTTGTGTGTGTCCATGTATACATGCTTCAGTGATGTTATGTGTTGAAAATGCATTGGTCCTTGATGTTGGGTTACATGTTTCCTATGTTTTGTTTCATTCATTCTTGTGGTTGTGTGTGGTCAAGCTTGCATTGGTGTGCATTTGGTATGCTTATGCATGGATGACCAGATCCCAACCTGAATTGTAATTATGCGCTAGTATACCATGTGTTACGAGTTTATATATTGATTATATATATATATATATATATATATATATATGATGTTGATTGGTTTATCTTGCAGAAAATATCCTTCCCAAATTACACTAAGGTATGTCGATTTATTAGGAATTGGTTTATTTGAAATAATGCACATTGGAGGAATAATTTAAAGATGAATAGTAGAATGGTAGACTACAAATATTCTCCATATGAGTGATATGAGCAATATGGTATTGGAAAATCACCTGATTTGGCAGATACATTGAGAATTCTAAAGGAAGAAATAAGAAGTTGCAAGACAAACAATGATAAACTTATACAGGCATAGGAAAAGCAAGCAGAGGTTAATGCATCCATCCTTCCAAGTTTTTTAGAGTTGCAGAAGCAGGATCCACTCAGGATCAGTTATGGGCAAGAAGAAAAAACTAATGGGGCATATGGTAGTAGGTCTCCTAGTAGGCATAGGTCATAGGGAGTTGATACAGTGAAAGATGGTAGGTTGTTCCACACTCTAGATAGGATGAGTGATGGGCACAATTATCATTCTAGTCCTGGTTCATACAAGCATCGTGATCATAATAGGTATCATCCTTAGAGGAGGAATGAAAGGGGGCTATTTTTCAAAGGAGTTTAAAAATGAAAAACCACCTAAATTTGACAGAGAAATGAAGAAACCACGAGATCTAGAGGAATGGTTTCTTGGCATGAAGAATTTTTTCAGATTGCATTATTACTTAGGAAATATGAAAGCTAAGATAGCTACATTCAGCCTTAGAAGTAGAGCAGAGATTTGCTGGGAAGACATGAAGAACGTCAAAGATATTTCTAAGGAGGATTTGACTTGGAGCGAGTTCAAAAGGCTATTATGAAGGAAGTATCTATCTGAGAGATAATATGATGATAGGGAAAAGGAGTTTTATGAGTTGAATATGAGTTCCATGATATATGAGGAATATACTAACAAGTTCTTGGATTTACTCAGATACGTGCCTTACCTCAAGGAGGAGAAGGCAAAGAGTCAGATATTTATTAGTGGGTTGTGAATTCCATTCAGAGATAGGATTGAGTTCGATGAGCCCACATCATTGGAGGAGTCCATCTAGAAAATCAAGCATTGTTATGAGCAATCAAAGTGAAAATAAAAAAATAAGCCAGATTTGAGAGGCAATGATAAGAAAAATGGAAAACTGGACAAGAAGCAAGCAAGGCCTCAAGACACGAGGAACAAGGAGAATGTTTCCCAACCTAATAAGTTAATACATATGGTAGATGATAGGGATTTTGATTAGAGTATAAAAATAAGGATGAGGGCCAAAAGCCCATATAATGTTGGATTTGTGGAAAATATCATCGTAGGGTAGGTTTTCCACAACATCAAGGTGGAAGGCCACAAATCTATAGTGCATAGGAAGCATAGACAATGGGAGATGTTGGGAATAACATTCCTTGGATCTATGAAGTTGTGTACAACATGAACGAATATCATCACACTTCTATCATATAAATGGAAGGTAAGATTTTTGATCAAGTTGTTTCTATTTTGATTGACCATGGATCTAACTATTGTTATATTAATCCTGAATTGGTGGATAATTGTGGTTTTAGTAAGTAAATGCATGCAGAATCTTGGTTAGTGCAGTTAGCCACATGTATGAAGAGAAAATTTTACCATTGGGTAAGAGCTTGTGCATTTGAGCTAAAGGGTATGCCCACAATAGCGCACTTGAACATACTTCCTTTGGGATCATATAATATACTATTCAGGATGGATTAGTTATATGTTCAGAAGACCAAGGTAGATTTCTATGACAAAGATGTTGAATGTGTGGATGACAATGGGGAGACAAGAATATTACAGGGAAAGAAGAAACCACATCAGTTAGGATGGTAATAACTATGTAGGGCAAGCACATTCGTAGGAAATGGTGTGTATTATTTGCAGTCCATATCTCTAGTGAAAAAGGTAAAGAAGTTGAGGATGCATATTTGTTGAACATGTATCCAGTGTTGCAGCAGTTTCAGGATGTGTTTCCATCAGATATTTCATATCTGCCACCACACATGGAAGTAGACCTTTCTAATGAGTTGGTGCCAGGGGAAAATCCAACATCAAAAGCACCTTACAAGATGAGTACATAACAGTTGGTAGATTTCAAATTTTAGTTGAAGGAAATGTTGGAAAAAGGGTATATTAGACCAAGTGTATCACAATGGTGTGCACCAATGTTTTTTGTAAAGAAGAAAGATGACACACTTAAACTATGCATTGACTACAGGCAGCTAAACAAAGTGACCATCAAGAACAGGTACCCACTATCGAGGATTGATGATTTGTTTGATTAGCTGAAGGGAGCAATAATGTTCTCTAAGATTGACCTGAGATCGACCTACCATTAGGTATGCATGAAGGAGCAGGATATCTACAAGACCACATTTAGGACTAGGTACAAAAATTATGAGTTTGTTGTATTTCCATTCCGTTTGAATAATTCCCCAACTACATTTATGTGTTTGATGAACAATGTGCTGTGTCATTACTTGGAAAATCTTGTGATTGTTTTCATTGATGATATATTGGTGTATTGTAAAAATGAGGAAGAGCATGATGAACATTTGACAAAAGTATTGAGGCTATTGAGAGAGCATCTGTTGTATGCTAAGCTCAAAAAATGCACCTTCTTCCAGATCGATGTTCACTACTTGGTACATGTTGTCTCCAAGGAGGGAATTGCAGTAGATCCAGAAAATATAAGGGCCTTCATGGAGTGGGTAACTCCTTATAGTGTAGATGAGGTGAGATCATTCATGGGAATCGTAGGTTACTACATGAGGTTCATCAGGAACCTCTCATAGATCGCTTATCTGATTACATCATTATAGAGAAAAGGTAAGAAGTTTGACTGGGTAGAGGAGCACAAGGCTAGTTTTGAGCAGCTCAAGCAATTGTTGACACATGCTCCAGTGTTAAATATTGTGGATCTGGACAAGGATTTTGTAGAGTGTACAAATGCTTGCAAGAAAGGTCTTGGTGGATTCCTTATGTAGGATGGAGATGTGGTATCCTATGAGTCGTGAAAGCTAAATGAACATGAGAAGAACTACCCGACACATGATCTTGAACTAGCAACAAAAATTCACCCACTTAAGATGTGGAGGCACTATCTTCCTTGCCGGAGGTTTGTACTTATGAGTGATCACATTGGGCTGAGGTGCTTGTTTGACCAACCGAATTTCAATGTCACGAAGGAAAGATGGTTGGCTACAATCACTGAGTTTGACTTCGAGATTAGGTACATAAATGGAAAGGAGAATAGGGTCATCGATGATTTTATTAGGAAGGTATAGGTAAATCACTTAGCAACGATGGGCACCTATGGGATAGAATTACAGGATAATATCTTGGAGGAAGGTTATTTGGATCACAGGTACATGGAGATTGTGTACCGGTTGCAGTAGAGTAGAGGTAGAGGTAGAGGTATAGGTACATGTACATGTACAAGTACAAGTGATGGTATAGGTATAGGTTTGGTTACAGGTATAAGTGTTGTTATAGGTACAATTTTTGGCACAGGTACATGTACAGGTGTTGGTATAGGTACAGGTGTTGCTATAGGTATAGGTGTTGTAACAGGTATAGGTACAAGTACAGGTACATGTGTACATGATTTGGATTATCGTCTCAAAACAGATGGATTGGTTAGATTCTAAGAGAGGATATATGTACTAGGAAACAATGAGATCTAGAAGGTTATCTTGAGGTAGTTTCATGTGAAAGCATATTCGGGTCACCCAGGCTACCATAATAATTTTACTTCAGTGAAGAGATTCTTCTATTGGTCGAATCTAAAGAGGGATGTAGCAAATTTTTTGGCCAGATGTTTGGATTTTCATAATATATATAATACAAAGTGCAAGCATCAAGGTGGATTGCTAGAGCCAATTTCAATTCCATAGTGGAAATGGGAGGTCATTTGTGAGCCCTAGTATTGGACCAAGAATGCGGAAACTCCGAGAGGCTACTCTAATTTACTTTATCAACCCGAGTTTCATACAAAATTGGAGGGGACAGTGCTATATACAAAACAGATGAATTCTACTCATGCCATCCTCTTCTGAGTCCTACGAAAGGGTGTTATTTATAGTGTTTCTGAATGAAGTCTGTCACACTTCCGAATTTAGTCCTAGGGCTAAAAATGATTCAAATCCATTACTCTATCAACAATCAGAGAACTATCCTACAAAAAAAAAGTACATCTAGCTACTCTAAAATGAAATAATTCTACCAATTAAGCTAGGCAAGAAATGGAAGCAAACTAGTCATCTTTCATGAATTAAATTGTTGAATTGAAATTGCAGAAAAAATACTAACACAATCGCACATTGTTGGGCCAAATGGTGAAAAACACTTTGTCTACTTCATGTTTTAACTATCATTCTTTTACTCATGCCTATAATCATGACCAAATTATGCTTCTAAATGCATTTTTTTGCAGCAAGGAGGAGAAAGCACTAAGGTGGTTTAAGAAGTTATTAAATTCATGGGTGCAGGGTTGTGTTAGCCACCTATAAATTTGTTATAGCAAAAGGTGGCTAAAACATATTTGGAGCCTTCAAGAAACAAGTTTATTTCTAAAATGTTATCTCTTGAAGACTCATGAAGACATCATACCATTTGTTTAAATATTCTCTGCTGTTTCCATTTCAAACTCTGAAATTCTGTTGATTTTATAGAGAGAAGACTGCTGCAAAATCCCATTTTACCCTCCTCCACTCGAAAACTAACCTTCATTTTATTCCCCTTTCCCCCCCATGAAATTCCTCTATTTTCATGATTTCCCTTCTTCCATTCATGAAAATAATTTTTACAGAGCTTAAAACTAATTTTAAAACTATACCGAAACCCCCAAATCCATCAAAAGTTTTAAAAATTTTCATAAAAAATATGTGCTTTTTACTATGGGTTTAAGCCCCTTGGGCTAAAATCCTAAACCACTTTCCCACCATATGCCCCAGCATTAGAACCAAGTGCTAAAAACCCTTTAGAAGCTTATTGCATTGGAACAATCAAAGTGCGCAAGTCAAATTGCTCTATTAAAATCCTCCAATGTGATTAGCCCTTCGTTTGTAAACCCTCGATCTTACAGTTGTTTCATATAACCCGAGAGCCCGCAATCGGGAACCTAACACATTGTATAAACCCTCTTCGATGCATATTTCCCTTTGTTAATTCAAAAAACCCACTTTTCCTAAGTTTGGTCTAAACCCGACAGAACAATGTTTTTTTTAATGAAAATGGGTAGATTGAAAATCCCCGCATCATTGTTCCGATGCGATCTAGCCCTTCGTGAATAAACCCCACCTTTCGCTTCTCTTCACATAAACCTACACCTGAGACCAAGAGTTAAAGTCCCGAAGTGCTAATCACATCAAATAAATTTAAAATGGGTATATTGAAAAGCCCGAGCCAAAGGCCCGATCCCGATTGGCCCTTTCTATGTGTAAAGCCCTGGGCCTATTACTTCTCATATAAACCAATCACCCTGCAGATGGGCACTGAGCCATTTCATGTATTTAAACCCACGCAATGTATATTAAACCTTTGTATTTTCATTAATTTTGGGTTTTCATGTAATATAATATGGTCCCTACCGTTCATTGGCTAAACCCATCTCCACCGTTGATCTTTGGCCAATCTGATGGCCTGCGCAAAATCGCATCGGCATTTTTTCCATTGGGCGCGTTAATATTATGCCACCCCCAATTGGTCAACTACCAATGAGTTATTTTCCATCAATCTAATCTACACATCGATGGCCCACAATTAATCGCATCGGCGCCATTCAAAGTTCTCCCACCACCGATCGCATGCCTCTGATTGCATCTGGATCGTCCACGTGTCTCGATCGGACGGTCCATATTTCATTTCCCAACTTTGGTTTAAATCATGTGTTCCGCTTCATAATGTTTTTAGCCAACTCTCAGTCGTTGATCTCTACAGATCAACAGTCCTTCTTCTCCCTTTCTCCACCTTTGTATTACTTCATTTAAACCCCAGATCAAATCTCCACCGTTGATCCTGTACATCTAACTGTTCATATTAACCCCGCCGGGCCCGACCCTTGTGGGTCCTGCCCCCATCCAGATCTAATCTCTGTTGTCCAAATATTTGATCTAATGGCTTATATTAAAACCACCTTCCTCTTCCCCCACTTCGTTCTGCCCGTGCATCTTGCCGATTTCGCACTCACTCTCTACCGTCCAATCTGAGGGGCCAGATCTGACAGCCGATATGGATTTTCACGCAACTTTTAGCGTGGAGGTTAATTTTGAAAAATCACTTGATATAAGCTATTTTCTGATGAAACGTGTCGGGTGGGGACGCATATCTCATTCGAAAAGGCAATACCAACTACTCGCCTTTTTATCACGCGAAAAAAGCTATTTTTCCCTCCGAAATTGCCTTTCCCCTTTCTATTATGATTTGTCGCGTGCGCTCCCCACCGTTGATCTCTGCAGATCAACGGTTCAGATTTAATCTGGTCATTCACTATCGCCGTCCACCTCTGCCAAAGGTTTTTGACATGTAATCTCCACCGTTGATCTCATGGCCTGATCCCATCCGACAACCCACGATCATCTTGAAACCCCGATTCCAATTCTTAACTGAGTTCCTCCACCAAAGGGATTTTTCGCTTTTTATTTGTATTTTCTCACATTTTTACGCCTATGTTATTATAAAGTGACTCATTCACTTTGTATATTCACAACTAATCCTCACCGTTGATCTTTTCTAGATCGACAGATCCAACTTAATCTCCACCATTTGCTCCTAACCACAGCCTCCTAAGTAGTTTTACCACATAAACGCAGGATTTATTAATTTTTATTGTTTTGTGAAGGTTTCTATGGTTTTTCCATTACATAAAAGGAAGACCAAAGGCTATGGATGACGATCCCCCATGCCTTTGCGCATACAGAAAGATCATTCCAAAGGGTTCAAAGTCGCGTTTTGTTAATGTTTCATAGCCATTGATGCCATATGAGCCCTTTGCGTTACCTGCACATCAACAAGACATAGGGTATGAAAACAAAACAAAAGAGTATTATTGTTGAAGAATTAAATCAAGCCAGAAATGAAGAATTGAAGCTGATTTACACAGTTTGAATAGATTATGGCTAAGATCGAAATCAAAATCCTAATCGATTCAATTAAACATAGTTAAGGAAAAAATCAATAATATCTATCAGAAAGAGAGCCTCCACTGCCACATAAGAGGCAAATTGATTCCTCTCAGCTACCTAATGCCACCTGTAGCCTCAATGCATTAAACAACGGCCAAGTTATTATCAGAACATCAGATATTTGCCTCAATGCAGCCGAATAGTTAATTCAGCCAAAAGAACTTAATGCAAAAAATATGAGCAGAGTTATTACATCATGAAACAGAGCCTTAACATCAGCAAAAGCTCTCACTGAGCTTAATTCTTAATGTAAAGCATTTAATACAGAGGACATGTCTGTAAACTTCTCCATCGAGCCCCTCAAATGCCGAGAAGTACTAAACTGTATTAATTGAGCCCTTAGATCTTTTCTCTTTCGACCTCCTCATACTTCTATAAAATCTTATTGAGGAGTTCATTGTAAACATTGGTTGCAGAACTTTGAAATATACTTTTGCTCGAAACTTCTACTTGTAAATAGTGTTCAAAGGCTCTTAAAGCTTTGTTTATAGTCACATAAGTTAGGCTGAGAAGTGAAGATGATTGCTGAACTGAAACATTGGACTTGAAGATATAACTGGTTTGAAGCATCAATTCAAGCTGATTTATGGGATCCTGGTCTATGTCAACGGTGATGTTATTTCTTATTGTAAATTGTTATTTTATTTCTGTTTTTTCTTTGTCCATCTTCTCTAATAAAGAACAGCAAGCATAGAGTTAGGATTTACTATATATCAGTACCCTCGTCTGACTGATAAGCTTTATCTATATGTTTTCCTCCAAATTGTGTTGTTAAGGAATGATTTAATTCAATTTAAGAAGTTAGGAATGCTGGTGTTCCCTCGTCCTACCGTCTAAGCTGAATGTTGTTCTTGAATGTTATTTTCAGTTTATGTTAAGTAGAGATGAACTAAGGAAGTGATGGTGAGCCCTGTCCTATAGTTTTATCCCCAAAGACTATCTGAAAGTTTCCCTAAGAGTTTGTTGAAAGCAGGCTGGGTTAAAAGTCCTTACCTAATCTTAGACTATTCTTTGTTATCTTATGTTTTTGTCTTGAAATTTTACTAAGTAAAGCAGAGCTAGGGAAGTTTATGGTGAGACCTGTCCTCTAGTTTCTTCTCCAACAGTTGCTTTTAAAGTCTCCCTTTGTGTTTAAAATGTTTTTCTATTAAAAGTGCATCAAAATTTGGCTAGTTTCGAAGTACTTACCAGATCTTAGATTACTTTTATGTTTCTCTTAAGTGCATGCCAAAAGTAGGATAGTTTCAAAGTACTTACTTGATCTTAGGTTGCTCTTTGTTATTCATTTTTTTAAATTCCCCTTCTTGTTGTATCATTTCATTCCTTAAAATCAACTTTAAAGAGATCCTTAGACATAGATGACTTTCCCCATGGACCGCACTTGAACCTTGTTGTTTCCATTAAATCCTATTATGACTCCATAGCCCAATGGACTAAAAACCAGCATTATATCTATCTTTTTGGCCAAATCTTGTTCTGATTTCTTGCAACTTCACACCTTTGGAACTCTTTCCATCTAGAACTTTCCACTCAACTAATAATCATGCTCAACCATCCAAAAACAAAACAAACCCTCAGTCTTAATAACTAGCCTAATATCATTACCCATAAGCCTTAAAGATAAATCCATCTTTACACTTTATTGGAGACATCCCTCTCCAGAAGAAGGAGGGCTAGATCCTAGAATCCCAAAGTGGTTGAAATAGTGTTCTCCCTGCAGTTGGAATTTTTCCAATCTTGCTAATTACAGGGAGCCAACATCTTCTAGCGACTTCGTTCGGGATTTTGAGTGTTTTTTAGACTAGGTACCTTTAAGACCTCATCAAACCCTTGATTCAAGAACATTGTGCAATGAGTAAAATCAGCCCTCTTCAAGCACTACCAAGTAATGGTAATCATGGTAAAACTTTTTTGAATCGGTGACAAACTAGGCAAACCCTAAGATTCTCATAAGAGTTTATATAACCTTGAAAGATCAACTGGTTTAGCCATAAGAGTAGACTGTCTTTGTCTCCTAACCATAGCTAAGTTTTGAAACAGATTTAGGACACTCTTAAGAACGAATAGTACTAAAAAATAGCTTAGAAAACCCAAAAACATTTCAGATTGATATTCAATAAACATGGTGGTGGACCATAAAACCTTTTACCTCCAAAAGAGCTAAAAACTTCCACTTGGTGACTCCAAAAATCCTAAATAGACCTTAAGACTCCACTAGGAAGACCCATTATCATCATAATATCATTTAAACTCAGTAAGAGGATTTTAGGATTAAATTTTTCTTATGTTAAGATCAGTTAACCCCATAAATATTATCATATCTAGTTAAAATTTTCTTGTTTACTTGGGTCCAAAAACTCATAGCATAGTGGCTCCTAGAAATATTCATACTAGAGCTTACCCTGACCCAAACCCACCTGAGATAGTTGATAACCCGGAAAGTATCCTTAGGAAGTCTCCTAAGATAAAATTTTCAACTGTTTTTAGATCACCCTTGAGAACTAATTCAGTTCCTGAAAATCTTGCATCTCTACAACAATCACAAGTAGATCTAAGAAATCCATTTAGAACTAGGTCTCTTGGTGATTTAGATCAACTACATTCTGAGTCTTTACTTTCATCCCCGGAAACAAGTGAACATCCTGGTAGTAGAGAAACAACACCTCCTGATTTACATTTCCTTCACAATTTAGGTGTCTCTCATCCAAGATCAGCTCAGCAATATTTTCCTGGTCCTTCAACTTCTATTCCTCCTACATCCACTGTCCAAACCACTCCACTCCAACCCACTTTCCCTCTTGTTAATCCACCTCTTGTAAATCTACCCCCACCACATATCATGGCAGCATGGTATTCTCCCTTAGTCCTTCCTGTACCCTTGGTCAATCTTCCACAGGACTATCAGTCCAAAATTCCATTATATGATGCTAGCAATGCTACAACTACATCACAACATGTGGATAAGATGAATGACTACTTTGACAGAAATGAAATTGATGATGATTCTATGAAACTTAGACTATTTGCTCAGAGTTTGGGGGGAAAGTAAGAAAATGGTTTAAAGGCTTAACCCCCCATGGTATAAATGATCTCCAAGCCTTCCATTAGACATTCCTAAACAAATGGGAAGTGAGAAAAAACCCTCTTCAAATACTTTCTGATTACAAAAATCTCCACAAAAACACAGGGGAAAGTGTACAAGCTTACTGCACTAGATTTAACAATATGTATAATGCACTTCCCCCAGATTTGAAACCTCCACAAGGCTCAACATTAAATAAGTTTCCTAAAGGGTTTTACCCTGAGATGGCCTATCAGCTGAGAGAGAGAGACCCTTTAACTCTTAAAGATATGCAAAAAGGTGCTCTTGCTATGGAAGTCAACTTAATGGAGAAAACGGCCAGAATGAAAAATGAGAAGAGAGTGTCCTTCAGAGAAGAATCTACACCTTCCACATCCAGCTCAAAGATGGAAATAATGATGGAGGAGATTATGAATAAAATGAGCATCCTTGAGAGAGCACAAGCAAGTCAAAACCAAACTGCTCCTCAAAATAGAAATCAGAACCAAAATCAGAATTTTAGGAGAAACCAGCCTCAAAATAGACCAAGGGAAGATGATCAACAGATCACTCCTCCTTTTCATCAAAATTATGTAAGCGAGGTTGAAGAAACAGATGAGAAAATAGAGGATGAAGACATAAATATGTTGGGAGTAGATAATGATGACTTTGCAGTTCATTATGATAGAAAACAAGGTCTTTATACACCCTATGATGACAAAAGAGATGACGATGAAAATTATTATCAAGATATGGAAAATGTTATTATAGAACCTCAAAAGGAGTATGACCTTAGAAGCAAGAAAAATCTAGAAACCCCCAACAACAAAACCCCTGAAAAATCTTCCCAAAACAACATTGTAAGTAAGCCCAAAATTTTGAAACCAAAAGACAAAACAGTGGCTGTTAATTCTCATAAAGGTAAAGAGAAAGGCACTCAAAACAATGCAAAATAGAGTGCACACCTTAGTAGTACTAGTATCTCAGCTAGTACTCCTGTGAAAACGATTTTGTCAAATGTAAATAAAAAAAATCAGCAAATAGATTTTGCTGACAGAATGGAAATTAATAAGGTTGAGACAAGCACTTCAAAGAGTCAAATTCCTTTCAGCCTGGAACGAGAAATTTCAAGAATTAAAATCTCTATTCCCCTGACTGAGTTAGCTCCCCAAAATGTATATAGAACCCAAATTTTGAAGGCTTTAAACATAGAGGAGAGTAATGACACATTCAATCTTAATGATGACCAGCCAGAGCTTATTTTTGGTCCAAATATTGAAGGTAGATATCAAGAAGGAATTGTTCGTCCCTTTTACGTTAGTTTAAATCTTCATGACAAGATCTTGCACAATGCTATGCATGACTCAGGAGCCTCTCACAATCTAATGCCTAAAGCTGTAATGGAGAGCCTGGGTCTAGAAATCACCAGACCTTATAAATAATTTTACTCCTTTGACTCGAGCAAAATAAAATGTTTAGGGTTAATCAAAGTCCTCTGCATTAACTTAGCCTAGATTCCATCCAAATGTTTGGTCATGGATATTGTTGTGGCTGATGTGCCCCCAAAGTATGGAATGTTGTTATCTAGGTATTGGGGGCTAAGTTACAAGAACTATGTAGATGGACATGACCTATGTGACCATCCCTATGTTTAGTCATTCAAGAAGACTTTATAGGGAGTCTCATATGCAGTATATGGTTACTAGCCAAGAAAAACCTCAAAAATCTCCTTTGTATTCTATAAATATAGGCTTCGATTCTTTTATCCTATTTAACAATGAATCATTCAGTGAACAAGTCAATTTAACAGAGTTAATGGTCAATAGAGAGGAGGAGGAAGACACCAATGAAGTGCCAAAATAGTTTGTTGAACCCGTAAACTACAACAAACAACACACCGGTCTTGAACTACAAATTATGCGACCATTGCTCTTTAACCTTGACAGTCAAGAAAGCATTCCTCAACTTAACGTAAAACCCCAGGAATTAAAATAAATACAACACAGTGCTGATTTTCAAGAAAAATCTGAAAGCAACAGTAATCAAACAAAAGAACCTGAAACTAGTCCTCTGTGGAGTATGTAATTTAATGGTTCCTGCACTAGGAGCAACGCTGGTGCAGGTGTCTGGATACGAAACACTGAGAACAACCACACAGAGAGCCTTTTATGTAGATTAAACTTCCAGTGTACGAATAACATAGTGGAATATGAATCCCTTCTCTTAGGCTTACGTTTGTTGAAAAAATTAGGAGCCAAAAGAATTAAAGTGCACAAGGATTCAGAATTAATCATTAGGCAAGTCAACAGGGAATACATTGCAAATCACCCTAGACTTAGGGCCTATCGAAACAATGTCATGGATCTTTTAAAAAATTTCGAAGAGTCCCAATTGATTTTTGTCCCGAGAAGAAAAAATATCATGGCCCACAGTTTGGCCTTTGCAGCTAGAATGTGCTTAATGCCCTACGAAACCAAAGAATGCACAACTCAGATTAAATTTAGACCGGTCGTCCCTAATAACAATAACTATTGGCAAGTGTTTGACAGAGACAAACAAATAGAAGACTTCATGCAGTTCATAAATGAATTTGAAACTTACAGTTCAGATTCATAGTATGAAACAGACTGCCCTAGTGAAGAAAATTTTCTTGGTGAAGAGGAACCGTCTCCTAAGCTTGCTGATATAAATCTTTTGTCAAGAAAACCTGAAAACAAAACAGAGATGATTGCAAAGTTAGAAACAGAAGACCTAGAAACTCTACAATGTAATGATGAAAGTTTGCCAAAGGGTGTGTCTCCTTTAGAAGAGTTGTTCGATTTCAACGATGTGGCCAAATATCCAAAACTAGAGCTTGTAGAGATTGAAGTTGAGGAGTGTAATATAGGCAGTGAACTTAACCCTAAATTAAACTGTCTAAGACTTTACCAGCTCACATTAAACTTAAATACATAGAGTTGTTTAAAGAATTTTCTGATGTTTTTGCGTGGAGTTACGAGGATCTGAAATCCTATGACACTGAAATAATTGAACACAAAATCCCTCTCAAGGAAAACCAAAAGCCATTTAAACAGAAGCTGCGCAGAATAAACCCTGTTCAGTTGCCTTTGGTTGAGAAGGTGATCAAGAAAATGTATGAAGCTAGTATTATTGTCCCTATTAGATATTATGAGTGGGTGTCTAATCTAGTGTTAGTTAGGAAGAAAATAGGAGAGATTAGGCTTTGTATAGACTTTAGAGACTTAAACAAAGCTTCGCTCAAGGACAACTACCCTTTACCCAAGATGGACCATATATTACAAAGGGTTATTGGTTCCAAAATAATTTCTTTGCTAGATGGCTATTCAGGGTACAATCAGATTTTAGTCCACCCTAATGATCAATTAAAGACAACGTTTACTACACCTTGGGGCACTTTCATGTATGTGAAAATGCCCCTTTGTCTGATGAATGCTAGAGAAAATTTTTAGAGAGCCATGGACATAGCATTCTCTGAAGAATTGGGCTACTTCATCATTGTATACCTTGATGATGTCACTGTTTTTTCAAAGACAGATGAAGAGCACTTAGAACATTTGAGAAAAGTTTTCGAGAAATGCAGAAAGTTTGGGATATCTTTAAACCCTAAGAAGACACTATTCGGTCTCCAAGAAGGTAAACTTCTTGGGCACATTATTTCAGAGGAGGGTATAAAGATAGATCCAAAGAGGAGCAGGGGCTTAAATGGACCTTGGAAGCAAAGAAGTCATTTGATATGGTGAAACAAGCATTAACCAAAACACCAGTTCTAATAAGTCTTGATTTTTCAAAAGATTTTTATATTTTTTCATTTGCATCAAAACATACAATACCTGCTGTCCTTTTATAGAAAAATCCACAAGGAAAAGAGCAGCCTATTGCATTCTTTAGCAAGGCATTGAGAGATTCTCCTTTGACGTATAACATTATGGAAAAGGAAGCTTTTTCTTTGGTCAAATCTTTAAAAAACTTCATAGTATACATGCTTCACTCACACATCATTTCCTTTGTCCCAAATTCAGTTGTGAAAGATATTCTAACACAGGACCCAGATGGTAAGAGAGGTAAGTGGATAGTTTTTATTCTTGAATATGATTTAGAGATAAAGCCCACTAAACTCATGAAAGGCCAAGGTCTAGCTAGATTAATGGCTGAATGAAATTTTGAAGTTCTTGATATTATTATGATTAATGCTTTAGATGACCAAGAAGAATTCTCAACTCCCATTGTTGAATATCATTTTATGAATTCCACTTGGTATGCTAATATTCTTTGTGTTTTTCTTAATTTGAATACACCTCCTGGTTTATCAAAAACTAAGGCAAGGTTTTTGAAGTTAAAAGCTGTAAACTACTACATTTTAGATAAATGTCTTTATTGGAAAAATGAAAGTGGAATATTGCTTAAATTTTTGCCTGAGTTTGATGCAGAGAAGGTTAAGCATGAATTCCATGAAGGAGAGTGTGGAGGTCATCTCTACTAGAAGACAACAGCCAAAAAAATCCTAAGGGATGGTTACTATTGGCCTACTCTTTTTCTTGATGTATACAAGATGATCATTGCCTGCCGTAAATGCCAACTTCTTGAGGGAAAAAGAAAGGTGCTACCCTTACCTCTGCATCCAATCACTGTTGAAGCTCCTTTTCAATAGTGGGGACTTGACTTCATAGGAGAAATCCATTCACAATCATTTTCCCAGCATAAATGGATTCTCACTGCCACAGACTACTTCACCAAATGGATAGAAGCCATCCCTTGTAGGCAAGCCAATGATTCTGTCATTATAAAATTCATGGAGACTAATATTCTCTCTAGATTTGGCTGTCCTACCAAGATCATCACTGATAATGCAGCAACATTTGGATCAAATAAGATGGTTCAATTCTGTCACAGATATCAGATTACATTGGGTCATTCCATGGCCTATTACCCTCAAGGTAATGGACTAGCAGAATCCTCAAACAAGAGTTTGGTGAACATAATTAAGAAGTTGTTGGAGGACAACAAGAAGTCTTGTCACACAAATATTTTGCATGCACTTTGGGCTAATAGATTGACATTGAAGAAATCTATTGGAATGTCACCCTACTAGCTTGTGTATAGTACTGATGCAATTTTTCCAACTAGCCTTGGTGTGCCAGTTATGAATTTGATTCAAGAGGTTTAGTCTGAAGATAATGACATGATCAGAAGAATAAATCAGACCATTCACCTCCAGCAAACCAGAGAGGATTTTTATAACAAAGCATTACAAAAGCAAGACAGCATCAAAAATATTTTTGACAGAAGAGCAAAGGCCATCAATTTCAATGTTGGGGAAAAACTTTTAAAGTGTGACTCAAGGAGAGAAGACAAGGGCAAGCATGGGAAATTTTACAACTTATGGCTTGGCCCTTATCTCATTCATTTAGTTGCTGGTAACAATGCCTATTTCTTACAGGATTTGAATGGAGCTGAACTATTTGGGGGTCCTGTCAATGGCAGGATGCTCAAACACTACTTCTCTTGATCCATGCCATGTCTGAAGCCTTTTTATATTTTTTCCATTATAAATATTTCATCCATCATTTCATTCAAAGATAGAAAATCGAAAAATACAAAAAAAATAGAAGAAAGAAAAGAGGGCAGTTTGTAAAAACAATAAAGGTACAGCCCCATACCAAAAAGAGAAATAAATTATGAAAGTGTGCAAGCTCAAATGGCACTCCTGAAAAACACACTTCTAGTTAGTCACATAGCCTAATCATGGCTAACTATTTTTAAATTTACTGCTGATAGGTTAGAGAATTCAATTTTCCAAATAGCTTAACCTTGACTTATCAGTTAGGAAGATTAGGATAGAAATTAAAGGTTCAAACAAGCTCAAAACCTGAACCTTAGTTTTCAAGAGAAGAATGACTCCAATCTGTTTAAAATTCTTGAGTAAAAAATAGAGGTAAAACTGGTTCTAATGAAATCAAAATCTGAACCAGTCAAACAAAGTAAAACATCTCAAACAAACTCAAAAATAGAGTTGAAGAAAAGAGAAGGTCATGCTTTGAACTTTCAGATCTTATGCCTTCACCACTTTCATTTAATTTTCTGCAAAATAATGTCTATGTGCAGCTTTTTTTTATTCCATAGATCACAGCAAGTCAAACAACTTAATCTTGACTTGACTGATTTTAAATTTTTGTTTTAGAAATTAGTGAACAAAAATATGTTAGACTGTTTAATCCTAATAGATTAGTAGATTAGGTAGAGAAACATATGAAATCAAATGTTTAATCTGAGTTCATGGAGAAATAAGAAGTAGAAATAGATTAGATTTTTTGCTTTCAAAAGAATAAAATGTTGTAAGAGATTTTTCCAATCCAAGTGCACTCTAAAGAAGAAAAAATGTTAGATCAGTAGGATTGGGTGGGTAGAAATCTTGTTGATGAAGGTCCATTATTTTTTCATGGCTGTTAACTTTTTTCAGAGCAAAAGAAGAACATCCAAGTAAAGAAAGTTGCAGCCCAATGGATGAGGCACTGATCATCCCCCCAGAGAATGCAAGTCTGAAGTTCTTGATGCCTTCAAGAAGGCACCATCCCCAAGTGGAGCCACTGTTAGCCACCTATAAAAAATTTTATAGCAAAAGCTGGCTAAAATTTTTTTGGAACCTTCAAGAAATAAGTTTATTGCTAAAAATTTTATCTCTTGAAGACTCATGATGACATCATACCCTTTTTTTAAATCTTCACTGCTGCTTCCATTTCAAACTCTGAAATTATACTGATTTTATAGAGAGAAGGCTGCTACAAAATCCCATTTTCCCCTCCTCCACTCGAAAACTAACCTTCATTTTATTCCCCTTTCCCCCCCATGAAATTCCTCTATTTTCATGATTTCACTTCTTCCATTCATGAAAATCATTTTGACAGAGTTTAAAACTCATTTTTAAACTATACCGAAACCCCCAAATCCATCAAAAGTTTCGAAAAAATTCATAAAAAATATTTGTTTTTTACTATGGGTTTAAGCCCCTTGGGCTAAAATCCTAAGCCAATTCCCCACCATATGCCCCAGCACTAGAACCAAGTGTTAAAAATCCTTTCGAAGCTTATCGTATCGGAACAATCGGAGTGCGCAAGTCAAATTTCTTTGTTAAAATCCTCCGATGCGATTAGCCCTTCGTTTGTAAACCCCGGATCTTACTGTTGTTTCATATAACCCGAGGGCCCGCAATTGGGTGCCTAACACATTGTATAAATCGTCTCCAATGCATATTTCCCTTTTTTAATTCAAAAAACCCACTTTTCCTAAGTTTGGACTAAACCCGACAGAATAATGTTTTTTTTAATGAAAATGGGTAGATTGAAAAGCCCTGTATCATTGTTCTGATGTGATCTAGCCCTTCGTGAATAAACCCCGCCTTCCACTTCTCTCCATATAAACCTACGCTCGGGACCAAGAGTTAAAGCCCCAAAGCACTAATCACATTGGAGTAATTTAAAATGGGTAGATTGGAAAGCCCGAGCCAAAGTCCCAATCCTGATTGGCCCTTTCTATGTATAAAGCCCCGGGCCTATTACTTCCCATTTAAACCAATGGCCCCGCAGACGGGCGCTGAGCCATTTCATATATTTAAACCTGCACAATGTATATTAAACCTTTGTATTTTTGTTAATTTTGGGTTTTCATGTAATATAATATGGTCCCCGCCATTCATTGGCTAAACCCATCTCCACCGTTGATCTTTGGCCAACTCGATGGCCTGCGCAAAATCACATTGGCATTTTTTCCATTGGGCGCATTAATATTATGCCACCCCCGATTGGTTAACCTCCGATGAGTTCTCCACCGTCGATCTGATCTGCAAATCGACAGCCCACAGTCAAACGCATCAGCGCCATTCAAAGTTCTCCCCCCACCGATCGCATGCCTCCGATTGCATCTGGACCTTCCACGTGTCCCGATCGGATGGTCTAGATTGCAATTCCCGACTTTGGTTTAAATCATGTGTCCCGCTTCATAATTTTTTTAGCCAACTCCCGGCCATTGATCTCTGCAGATCAAGGGTCCTTCTTCGCCCTTTCTCCACCTTTGTATTACTTTGTTTAAACCCCAGATCAAATCTCCACCGTTGATCCTGTACATCTAACGGTTCATATTAACCCCGCTGGGCCCGACCCCTGTGGGTCCTGCCCCCATCCAGATCTAACCTCCGCCGTACAAATATTTGATCTAACGACTTATATTAAAACTACCTTCCTCTACCCCCACCTCGTTCCTCCCATGCATCTTGCCGATTTCGAACTCACTCTCCACCATCCAATCTAAGGGCCCAGATCTGACGGTCGACGCGGAGTTTCAGCACGGAGGTTAATTTTCAAAAATCACGCGATATAAGATGTTTTATGATGCCCCATGTTGGGCGGGGATGCATATCACATTCAAAAAGGCAATATCGCCTACCCGCCTTTTTATCACGTGAAAACAATTGTTTTTCCCTCCGAAACCACCTTTCCCCATTTCTATTATGATTTTTCACGTGCGCTCCCCGCCATTGATCTCTACAGATCAACGACTCGGATCTAATCTGGCCTTTCATTATCGCCCTCCACCTCTACCAAATTTTTTCAATGTGAAATCTCCACCGTTGATCTCGTGGCTTGATCCCATCCGACAGCCCACGATCATCTCGAAACCTTGATTCCAATTCTTAATGGATTTCCTCCGCCAAAGGGATTTTTCCCTTTTTCTTTGTATCTTCTCACATTTTTACGCCTATATTATTATAAAGTGACTCATTCACTTTGTATATTCACAACTAATCCAAACCGTTGATCTTTGCTAGATCAAAAAATCCAACTTAATCTCCACCATTTGCTCCTAACCACAGCCTCCTAAGCAGTTTTACCACATAAACGCAGGATTTATTAATTTTTATTGTTTTTTGCAGGTTTATATGGTTTTTCCATTACATCAAAGGAAGACCAAAGGCTGGGGATGATGATCCCCCATGCCTTTGCGCATACAAAAAAATCATTCCAAAGGGTTCAAAGTCGCATTTTGTCAATGTTTCATAGGTATTGATGCCATATGAGCCCTTTGCGATACCTGCACATCAACAAGACATAGAGTATGAAAACAAAACGAAAGAGTATCAGTGTTGAAGAATAAAATCAAGCCAGAAATGAAGAATTGAAGCTGGTTTACATAGTTTGAATATATTACGGCGAAGATCGAAATCAAAAGCCTAATCCATTCAATTAAACATAGTTAAGGAAAAAATCAATAATATCTATCATAAAGAGAGCCTCCACTGCCACATAAGAGGCAAATTGATTCCTCTCAGCTACCTAATGCCACCTGTAGCCTTAATGCATTCAACAACGGCTGAGTTATTATCAGAACATCAGATATTCGCCTCAACGCAGCTGAATAGTTAATTCAGCCAAAGGAACTTAATGCAAAAAATATCAACGATGTTATTACATCATGAAATAGAGCCTTAAAGTCAACAAAAGCTCCCACCGAGCTTAATTCTTAATGTAAAGCATTTAATACAGAGGAAATGTCTATAAACTTCTCCATCGAGCCCCTCAAAGGCTGAGAAGAACTAAACTGTATTAATTGAACCCTTAGATATTTTCTCTTTCGACCTCCTCATACTTCTATAAAATCTTATTGAGTAGTTCATTGTAAACGTTGGTTGCAGAACTTTGAAATATACTTGTTCTCGAAACTTCTACTTGTAAATAGTGTTAAAAGGCTCTTGAAGCTCTGTTTGTAGTCACATAAGTTAGGCTGAGAAGTGAAGATGATTGATGAACTGAAACATTGGACTTGAAGTTGTAACTAGTTTGAAGCATTAATACAAGCTGATTTATGGGATCCTGGTCTATGTCAACGGTGATGTTATTTCTTATTGTAAATTGTTATTTTATTTCTGTTTTTTCTTTGTCCATCTTCTCTGATAAAGAAAAACAAGAATAGAGTTAGGATTTACTATATATCAGTACCCTCATCTGACTGATAATCTTTATCTATATGT
The DNA here is from genome assembly GCA_034641835.2 of Pinus albicaulis. Lineage (NCBI taxonomy): Eukaryota > Viridiplantae > Streptophyta > Pinopsida > Pinales > Pinaceae > Pinus > Pinus albicaulis. The sequence continues at coordinate 970,182,145 of CM076583.1, read as the reverse complement.
TTTCTTCCAAATTGTGTTGTTAAGGAATGATTTAATTCAATTTAAGAAGTTAGGAATGCTAGCGTTCCCTCGTCCTACCGTCTAAGATGAATGTTGTTCTTGAATGTTATTTTCAGTTTATGTTAAGTAGAGATGAACTAAGGAAGTGATGGTGAGCCCTGTCCTATAGTTTTATTCCCAAAGACTATTTGAAATTTTCCCTAAGAGTGTGTTGAAAGCAGGCTGGGTTAAAATTCCTTACCTGATCTTAGACTATTCTTTGTTATCTTATGTGTTTGTCTTGAAATTTTACTAAGTAAAGCAGAGCTAGGGGAGTTTATGGTGAGCCTTGTCCTCTAGCTTCTTCTCCAACAGTTTCTTTTAAAATTTCCCTTTGTGTTTAAAATGTTTTTCTATTAAAAGTGCATCAAAATGTGGCTAGTTTCAAAGTACTTACTAGATCTTAGATTAATTTTATGTTTCTCTTAAGTACATGCCAAAAGCAGGATAGTTTCAAAGTACTTACTTGATCTTAGGTTGCTCTTTGTTCATCATTTGTTTAAATTCCCCTTCTTGTTCTATCATTTCATTCCATAAAATCAACTTTAAAGAGATCCTCAGACATAGATGAATTGCCCCATGGACCACTCCTGAACCTTGTTGTTTCAATTAAATCCTATTATGACTCCATAGCCCAATGGACTAAAAACCAACGTCATATCTATCTTTTTGGCTAAATCTTGTTCTGATTTCTTGTAACTTCACACCTTTGGAACTCTTTCCATCTAGAACTTTCCACTCAACTAATAATCATGCTCAACCATCCAAAAAAAAAACAAACCCTTGGTCTTAATAACTAGCCTAATATCATTACCCATAAGCCTTAAAGATAAATCCATCTTTACACTTTATTGAAGAGACCTCTCTCCGGATTCAGGAGGGCTAGATCCTAGAATCCCAAAGCGGTTGAAATAGTGTTCTCCCTACAGTTGGACTTTTTCCAATCTTGCTAATTACAGGGAGCCACAGGCTGAAGGTGTCTGGGTGGTTTTGGCAGGTCTTGATGAGGTGGATGATGGTTTATGGGCTTAAGGAGAGGCCCACTAGTGCTTCTGTAGGTTCTACTATAGGTTTCATGTAGTGCTACAGGAAAGTCCTGAATTTCTACAGGAAACATTCTGAGGGCAATCTGAGGCCAATAATGGTGGAGAAAAGCATACAGGAGGTGGGGTGAAGGTTTGTTTGGATGAATGGAAGGTGGCCAACCCATTTTAAAAAATAATAACCTCTTTATAAGCCTATCTTTCACTTCTAGGTTTGGTCACAGTGTTAAGGTGAAAAATCTGAAAAACAGGGTTGATGGAAATTTGATGGAAAGAAGACTGATGATGGGTGAGAAATGAAGCTAAGGGTACTGGTGAAGTCCTACTTAGGTGTGCTACTTGAAACTGCAACCAAACTACATGTTCATGCAACAAACTTTTCCAAATTCATGATGAAGGAAATGGAAAAAGATGAGTTGAATTTTGAAAGCAAACCTACTTTAGCCTTCAAACTGAGATCTAACTCATTATTCTAGACATGTTCATGATACTAAAACAACCTAACTATTCTTTCCAAGAAATCATAAACTAAAGAGAAAATTTGGCACATGGGGAAGGTTTTCCCTCCTGAAGTTCCAATGAAAGAGATGAGAGAGGGTGGTTTAACACAACTTTTTGAGTTTATCAGTTATTCTAACCAAATTTATGCAAGATTAACTACAAAAAAATACAAATGGAAGAAAACTAGAAATAATGAATTGAAATGTAAGAAAACTTGCGAAAAAAACTCATAAGGAAAACTAGCTACAATGACATACAAATCAGCATGAATATACAAGAGAGACTAAGGCCAATGGATTGGGCCCTAACCTACAAGCCTAGCACTTTGAAACTAAATCAGTGAAGGACAATCAAAATACTCATCTTATTGCAGAAAATAGTCTCATTACATAATCATAGAAGTCTCAAAATCCTATTACAAGAGCTAAGAGTCTATTAGCTCCCTTCAAAGTTCGAATTCTAATGAGCTCTTTCTCAACCATATTTAACCTAGAGGGTAGCTACCAATAGCTCCCTAAAATGTAGGTGATTTTTCCTCTTTGACTGCAAGAGAAGTGGAGCTTTGGTGCACTTGATCTCTCATTTTCTTGGTTTCCTTTGATTTTGAGTTGCTGGAGGGAATCTTGAGGATCCCTTGGTTTCCTTTGGGAGTTAAGGAGGTGGGAAATCACCCTATAATATTTCCTTGTTGTCTACTACAAGCTTTAATTGAAAAATCTTCATCAAAAGTTCAATATCTTCATGACTATCCTGTATTTAACTGATGTTAAGCATTCTAACTATGACAAGCCTTAATCACCATCTACACTAGAAACATAAGACCATAATATAATTTAAATTTGAGAAAGAGAGACTTAATAAGGCTTAAAGGTTACAATCAACCCCCCCAATTATACCTGATAATGTAGCTCATCACTCATTTCCATGGATTTCATCACAGGTTTTCCTAGGACATCTAGACAACATGATTCTATTATTTATGTTGTGGAAAAGTTAATGAATTTTTCACATTTCATACGGGTGAAGAATACACTTTGAGCTAGTGATGTAGCATAGGTGTTTATTAGAGACATAGTCAAATTGCATGGTGTTCCAAAGACAATTTTGTCTGAAAAGGATGCAAAGCTCACTTCCATGTTTTAGAAGGAGTTATTTTTAGGTTTGGAACTAAGTTGGCCTTCATCACATCATATCATCCATAGAAATATGGACAGATTAAGAGGGTCAACAATATATTAGAGGATATGTTGAGGATGTATGTGATGCATCAACAACAAAAGTTGGAAGAGTATCTTCCATTGGTAGAGTTCGCCTACAATAATGGATATCAAGAATCATTGAGAATGAGTCCATTTGAGGCAATGTATGGGAAAAGTTGCAACAATCCTATCAGTTGGAGTGATCCGATTTATAGGGTACTGATTGGACCAGATATGTTGGTAGAAATGGAACAGGAAATGCAATTTGTCAAGTAGAACTTGAAAGTAGGGGAAGATAGGTAGAAGACTTATGCAAATAAGAACAGGTCATTCAAGGAGTTTTGGATTGGGGATCAGGTGTACTTGTGTATGAATCCCAAGAAGATCTCATTTCAGATTGGATCACGTGCCAAGATGGAACCAAGGTTTTGTTGACCCTTCAAGATAATTGAGAGGATTGGAATGGTGACCTATCGGCTTGCACTGCCTTCCATAATGAAATTCCATGATGTTTCTCATATATCGTTTCTTAAAAAATATGTTAAATAAGTTGATCATGTTATTGACGAGTATTTATTACAGGTCGAAGCAGAAGGAGAGTTCTAGCTGCAACTGCAGTGCATTTTGAAAAGAAATATTCTCATGCTCCAGAATCGAGCAATATATCAATTTAAAGTGCAATGGAAGCACTTTGGTCCAGATGAAGCTACATGGGGGATGGTGGATCACATGCAGGCTATGTATACTTCCTTGTTTTCTCGTTGAGGAAAAGCAGTTTTGGTGTGATGTTTGTTTTTCTTTAGCATGTGTTTTGACAATGTTTTGTTATATGTTTTGATGTGATGGATGTATGTATGTACATATCTATATGGATTTAAATACCACCATGAGGTATGTTATAAAGCTCCAATAAGAGGTATGGTGTCATTTCATTATAGTGTCATGTTTTTATGATGTCATGTTGGTTTTCTTTTTAGCAGGGTGGCCATTGTAAATACTACATCGAGCTATGTTATAAAGCTCGATGGGTAGTATGGTTTGATTTTCAGTAATGTTTATAATGTATATGTGTGATTGAACACCAAGGATGGTGTCACCAAAGGGGGAGGGTATTGTAATAGCCCTCATGAGAAAATCATGTAATAAAGTTAAAATAACAACCATAGTTGATGGGACACATATTCCAAGCTCAATGATTGGGAAAAACATCGTAGGGGGTGTTCATTTGGCTTATAATGGATAAGGAAATTGGCAAAGGCTATGGCTAAGGCATTAAAGAGAAAAACAATATTTTTGGCACATTTATTTATGAAAATAATGGAAATTAGGAGAAAAGGGAGGTAAAAGGTCACATGTCGCATGTGAGGTGGAAATTGAAGGAAAATAATGGAAAATGAAGAAATTCAAGGCCTATTCAATAAAAATATCAGTTGTTAACCTTTTTTTAGTGCATTTTTGGAGCTCTCTTGTTATTCGCTCTCTCTCTCTCATACTCTTAGATACTTAGATTTTTCTTGGAGAACTCTTGGAGAGTGTGGATACTTGGTGATTTGGAGCAAGAAGGAAAAGTAAGAGTAAGAAAGCGTAGGTGGACATATGGATCAAGATCTATAGCGGTATTTGATTGTAGGTACCGAGTTGCACGTATGTTTGCCTCATTGGTTTTGGCATGCATGGTGTATGCATATGGATTGCCTAGCCTTGCCATTTCCTAGACAACCATGGTATTATGGGTTTTTTTCCATTTATCATTTTTTGGTTGGTTGTCATGATTCCTTTAGCTGCTGGGTTGAGTTATTAGCTCCTCGAAGCCTTGGTTGGAAAAATGCTTCGTAAGCCCTAGGTGGGTTCAGTTACTAGTATTGGAAGCCCTCATTGGACAAACACTCTGGAAGCCCTGTAACAGTTGGGGTTGAGTTACTAATCCTAGAAGCCCTAGTTTTAACAAACACTCTGTAGCCCTGGAGAAACTTGGATAGAGACCAATATGTGATGGTTGTGATTTCTGACCGTGAGGTGGTATCACTGCTTGAGGGTTCAAGTGGTTTGGCCTCTAGAAGCCATGGATTGATTATGATTCATGTGTTTGATTAAGTCCCACCTTCATGCTTGGGATATGGCACATGGGTGATTGGCTCAAGTGATACTTGGATCAGCCAATCTATGGTCGGGTGGAATGTGGAAGTCCCATCTTCAGTTGGTTTCTAGATTCAGTAATGAAGAGGAAATTTCTCTGGCATTTGGTCAATGATGATGTATGGCTCTATTCATGTTTTTTCCTGTATATTATTATCCCGCATATCTATGGTAAAATTTATTGTATGATAGCTTATGATTTAGGGGAGAAATTCTTCTTAAGCATTCTCAGATAAATAAGAGACCCCTTTGTTTAAATATGTTGTTTATACCTGTAGATGTTATGTTTGTGACATGTTTGACGAAATCTCTGACATGGCTGGTGGGGTTGGATGAGTTCCAGTTGATGTGATTGCTTCCATATGTTTTTTTTAATGTTAATTACCCTCTCCTAAAGTTACAGGATGTTTTGGGTGGTGACTTGGGCTCAGGGGTTGAAAATGTGGCACAAATACTGAAGCTACGGGTGGAAAATTCATTTTTTGGACCTTAGATCATACCTTGACAAGGCTAGCCCATGGCTATATGGTCTATAGCCACTAATTTTCCCTTACAAGCCCATGGATCAGCCTCAAAGTGGCTAAACATCAGTCCCGCCTCACAAAATAGGGCCTTGGAAGGTTGGGTTACCTCATGGGGATGTCAATGAATCAATGTAAGGTGTGTTTTTGGTGTTTCTGTCAATTCCACTCTCTTAAGGTCATTTAGGAGGTTGAATATCATATTAGTAGCCTTTATTCACATGTTTACCCTGGTTGGTTTGTTACTTCGGTAGATGTGGGAAGAGGGCGTTGCATTTTCTCTAAGTGATAACACAACACATATGGAAGTACTTGGAAGTTATCAACACTTTTCTAATGTAGAAAGGACATGAATTTTACTTCAACATGAAATTCAATTAGAATTTGCTTTGATGGCCACCCAATATTCTACATGATGAGCAGTTCTTATCCAAGTCACCTTTGTTCTCAACCATCAGCTTGTATAGAAAGGGAATCAACATTGTCCTTAACTTTTTTTATTCCCTCACAATGGATTAGGTATCATGGTTGAAGCTCAAGGAGAAGTTCATGTTGAATAATGCTAATAAATTATTCCTTAATTGTGTCGAGGATCTTATTCCAAAATCTATTGTATTCAAGTTTGGCATTCAACCTATAGCCAAACGGTACAGAGATTATAATTGGATTTTATTCAAATCCTTTAAATTTTGTAAGACATATGATCGCTATCATTCGCTGCCTAACAACCAAATTTTGATAAGAATGTAAGAGATGGAGGCTGAAATATAAACAAATGGCTTCCCTCTACATATGTTAAAATCTATGGAGAATGTTTTCAAAGGCTAAGAATATTTATTTTCTCGCTTCTCATCCTAGGAGGCCTCGCGAGTAGTTATTGACTAGTTCGAATTAGGTATCATGGTCAAAGATCAAGGAGAGGTTCATGTTGAATAACACTCATAAATTATTCCTTCATCATGTCATGGATCTTATTATAGACTCCTTTTTATTAAAGTTTGACATTAATCCTCTAACCAAATGGCGAGGAGATTGGGATTGGAAATTTTCCAAAGCCTTTAAAATGTATAAGCCATGTGATGGGTATCACTCATTTCCTGACAAACTCAAATTGGAAATGGAACTAAAATAGTTATGGAGGTTCGAATCTGAATAATTTACTTTCCTCTATAGACTTTAAACCCTATGGAAAATGTTTTTTGAGTGTAAGAAATCTTTCGTTACCCACCTCTCATATTAGGAGGCTTGGATTCTAGCCATCGACTAGTTCATCCGACCCAAAAATGGTTTTTTGCAGTTGGCTCAAATATATTCAACACGTGGTTTTGTGTGTTTTCTTTGTCAAAGTGGGAATGGGAATCTTCCTTTTGTGTCAATTTTTTACCCTCCCCCGTTGCCTATAAAGTATCCCTCTTTGGGGATAAGCTTCCCTAGAGCATGGATGTTCATATCACATGGCATCTATAAACAAAAACAATATTTAATATGACAAAAAAATGAAATGAAGTTAGATTTAATTAGATCCTTGTTGAAATGGATTTTTTTGTGGGACGAGAGAGTTGTAGCTTTTGTTAATCTATCAATGTAGATTATATAGAAGGCCCAAAAGGTGGAAATTTATGTTCCCCCTTGACATCAACATCAAATACTAGATTCCTAGAGAGTGTTCCATATAGTATAAGTCGAGTTCCCTCTAGATGCCTTTCATGCTTCAATTGTGAAATATCAACAATCTCAGCTAAGTGGTAACAGACCTAGAAGTTAAGAAGAAAATGGAACATTGATCTAGATTTATGAAGGAACACAACAAAATACACATATAACCATAAATACAAAGATGCAACAGAAATAAAAGTTCATTTAATTAATATCAATGAACTAAAATTTATTTACATACTGAATGGAAATAAACTAGCTAGGGCATTTGTAGCTTATCTATAAGAAGATACTTGGTGGCTAAAAGCCTCTAAAATATGTTACAATGAGGCTCGAGGGCCTATTTATTATTTAGAAACAATGGAAAACCCTAAACATCGAATAACCTAACCCTAAGGGATGAAGCGAAAAAACTATGGGCCCCATTTTTGTAAATTGGTACATCAACTTCCTGGGACACAACTTTGGCATACGATATCAATTTGACGACCCATGTTGCTCCTGAATTTTTGAAAAAATGTTGTTTAGGGCCTCAAAACGACTCTAGAAATGCAGGACCCAAAAAACTGCTAAAAATAGTAAACTGTGCTACAATTTAGGAAAGTGAAAAACTAAAAGAAACAATGGTGGGGCCCCAAGTGGAATAGGTGGGTTGCCACCAATATACACCTAGATCATTTCCCCCCACCCTCCCCCCTAGGAAACAATGGTCCCCATTGCGTTGAGTTCCTCCATGAGATGAGGAAACTTCTACTGAAATTGATCCCTGGTGAACCACTTGCCGTGGTGCAGGATTTGGCCAACTTTGATAAATCGATACTATTGGATCTTCTGTTGGACGGTGTTCTTGATTTGCATGTCCATGATACAATCTGTGGTGGCCTGTTTCATGTAATCTGAGTTAAAATCTATTGGTGTGAGTTGTTTTGCAATGTCGGAAGTGTCTCGCAGAGGTGGGAAGTAGGGTCAAAGGTAGTCCACATTGAATACTAGGTGTAGACCAAGGAATGGTGGAATATTGAGCTCAAAGGCATTGGTCCCTACAACATTGGTGATGGTGTGTGGCCCATATCAGAGAGGGTGAAGCTTTCCATGAGGTCCAATGAGGTGCTTTTTCTACAAATGTAGCCACACTTTGTCGCCTACCTGGAAGTGGTGTGGCACTCGATGATGCAGGAGCATTAAGGTAGAGTCAACAATGTGACAAGATGGTCACATGTTGTGGCTTGGGAAGATGACTAGCAGTCCTAATAAATTGAAGACCTTATTTTAAAGTATTTTTTTTAAAAGTTAGTTTGGGCTAACATGGCCATTGTAATATGTAGGTTAAAATAATAGTTATATTATGATTAATTAGACATTTAGTTGAATAAACTATTCTGAAACTAAATAACAGTTTCTCAACCATATGGGGATTTTGAGGAAAGGCATTAAAAAAAAAAACCAAACCCACCATTTTGGGGTTCTGCCTTCCATAGAGGGAAAGGGAGTACGAGATGGAAATAGGTGTGCGAGAGGGTTGAACAGAGAGTAGGAACAAATGTAAAACCCAGCCATCCCAGGGCTCAGTTCTGTGTATTTCTCTTTATAAATAAATTCCAAGTGTTTTGGATTGTGATCAGGCTCTTTGTTTCAACCTGTTGGTTTTATTTCTTTGTCGAAGTTAAATATTACATTTATGTGCTATGATATATGCGTATTGTATTTATGTTAATGCTTACATAGATTGAGTGCGAGGATGTAGTTCCTATGAACTTCGCACAAGAAAATTTGGGGCAGAAACTGAAGGATGAGAGATGAGGAAAAATATCAGGAGGGAATCCGCACGTTTGCAGGCCACACAAAGCTGAGGAGAGAAAATGCTGAATAATTCTGAATAAAATCGAAAAGGTAACAGAGAGTAGCATGGAGGGAGAAATATTACAAAGCAACGGCATCGGAAAGAAGAGCACATTGAATAAAGAACAGAATACATAGCAAAATTCCTAAGGATAAATCAATGGCGAGGTTTGAAGCATCAAGTCAAAGATTTAAGGATTGACGACGGAGATTAGAGTAGGCAAAAGAGGCAAAGAAGAGCCAAGATTGTTGAGCGAATGGTTGCGATTAAATCATAGATCCAAAGACAAGAGATCAATTGTTAAGGAAGAGCGAAACGAACACATGTCGACAGGGCGAAATTTCGCATCAGCGATTGAAATACTTAAGAGTTAAGGATTTTCGCAAGTTAAAGATTTTAACTTGCAATGCGAACTGGCACGGAAGGGAAGTTGCATGCTCTGTTGGATCACGTAGCAGATCAACTGCGGATGAGGGATCGTGAATTTGCACTTTGCAAGATATAGAGGATATCGTTTAAGTGTTCGCACGAAATGTTAAATGGGATGCGATGCGATGTGCAGAGGAGGAAGGATGCAATGTGACAAGGAACATCCACGTGCCAGCTTGGCACAAGTCCACAGGTCGTAATTTTTATGGCTTAGCATATTTTTAAAGAGTTGGAAGTTGCGAGAAATGATTGCGATGTGCTATGATTGGTCGAGAGAGTGTGGGACCCTCCGGTAAGGAGGTCCTATGCGTTTGAATGTGTTTTGGGTTATGAGCATTATATGTTTGAGAATGATGTTGATCATTTTCGCGTATGTATGTATTTTATTATGATATTTTCTCGCGTTGCGTATAAAGGAAGTTATGTGGGTCCTAACCCACAGGTCCATGATTATAAGTTAATTTGAAGCTACAGTTGCATCACCCAATGTTGATCGTGTCGTTGCTTGTACTTAGCATTAGCTCTGTCCAATATTTCATGAATCTGCTAGCGGATGTGATGAATGCGCTCGATGAAGTTGTTCGCTTTGTCAGCTTCAGACTGGACATGAGCCGAATCGGCCTGAGTAGCCGCAAATGGCATGGCTACATCAATGGGACATATTGGATGGAATCCCAAGCCCACCTAAAAGGGGTTGTGGCCTCTTGAGTTGTGGAGAGCACGGTTATAACTGTGTTGTACATAGGGGAGGTTCTCATCCCATGCGTGTGGATGCTTTGGATTGTACATGCACATAATGTGTACAATAATCCTGTTGAGGACCTCGTCTCGCCATTAGTTTGGGGATGGAAAGTTGAGGAATTGGTGAGCTTGGTGTTCAGCATTGACCAGAGGTTGAGCCAAAATGTTCTCAAGAACCTACTGTCTCGATCTAAGATGATAGATTTTTGGATCCCAAAGTGCACCCACACTCATTCAAAGAAGAGTTTAGTAGTGGCTTCTGCTGTGATATTCTTCTTGCAAGCCACCATAAGGCCATCTTCAAGAATCTGTCGACGACCACGAAAACACAGTTGTAACCATGCTTACTATAAGGAAGGCCTGACATGTAATCAATGGAGATGGATTCCCAAGGTCGACTAGGGGTAGGTAGGAGAGTATAGAGGCCTTTCTTCTTGAGGGTCAGTTTGGCAATGGTGCAAGCAGTGCAGGACCTGATGTATTTCTCGACATCCTGTCGAAGGTTCAGCCAATAGAAATACCTTTGGAGTACTACCACTGTTTTCTCGACCTCGAAATTCCCAGCAACTCGACTGTAGTGTGCCTCAAAAATCATCTTTGCATGCTCGCTTGAAGTAACACAATGGTAATCTAGGTGACATAACAGTGAATCTTGGAGGAGAAAATTTGGAACTTGCATACCCTCCAAGAGTGTCTTGTATGTGTGGCCAAATTCTGGATCGCTCTTATAGAGAAGTGGGAAATCAAAAGTCTCGTTCCCAAAAGAGTTGAGAACGATGGTTAGCGCCATGATCAGTGGTAGGATGAGGTAGTCTGCAACATTATTGGTGTTGTGCTTCTTGTACTTGATGTTCAAATGAAACTGTTGTAGATACGTGGACCACTTGTGATGGACATCATTCTGTAACTTCCCTTGTGTCTGTATGAACTACAGGGGTTGGTGGTTTCTGTGGATGAGCGTTTTCTTCCCCAAAATGTAATTCTTCCATTTTCAACAGGTCTGCACAATGGAATACATTTCTTTGTCATAAGTGGGATACTTGCAGACTTTGTCGGAAAATGTCTCACTGTGATATGCCACTGGATGCCCCTATTGAGTAAGAACTTCCCAAATAGCATAGTTAGAGGCATATGTCTCGATCTAAAATGGTTGTTGCAAGTTTGGTAATGTGAGCACTAGGACAGAGAAGAGGTAATGTTTGAACTATACAAATGACTTGTGTTGACATTCCAACGAAAAGAATTTTTCTTTCGTTCCTCCCTTGGTGACTTGACTCAAGGGCTAAGTGATATAGGAGAATACCGACATGAACCTATGGTAGAAATTAGCAAGACCTAGAAAGCTACGAAATTTTGTTAGAGTGGTTGGGGCTGGCCAATCCTGAATGACTTGGATCTTGGTTGGATTCACATGCACCCTCCGTTCATCAATAAGGTATCATAGATATAAAACCTGGGTCATGCCAAACGTGCACTTCTCCAAATTGGCACACAACTTGTGTTGCCACAGTGTTTGCAAGACCTATAGGATGTGGTGGAGGTGCTCTTCCCAAGTCTGGCTGAAGATAAGAATGTCATCCAAGTACACTACTACAAACGAGTTTGTGAATGGCCGCAATATTTCGTCCATCAACCTCATGAAGGTTTTCGGAGCATTCGTAAACCTGAAAGGCATGACCAGCCATTCAAAAAGGCCCTCCTTGGTTTTGAAGGCCATCTTCGACACATCAGAGGGTTTGATTGGTACCTAGTGATACCTGGACTTCAAGTTGATCTTGCTGAAATATTTTTCCCCTTTGTGTTGGTCCAGAAGGTAATCAATCTATGGGATCAAGCACCTATTCTAGACAGTGATCTTGTTCAGCACCCGATAGTGAATACATATTCTCCAAGTCCCATCCTTCTTCTATACAAACAATATAGAACTCCCAGAGGGCGATGAACTCAGTCAAATGTGGCCTTCCTACAACAGCTCCTGAATCTACCTCTTGATTTCACCGTTCTCTAGAACAAAGCGCTGATAGATGGGTCCATTTCGTAGTGGCGCACCTGGGGTCAGATCAATGGGGTGCTTGACTTGACAGTATAGAGGCACCCCTATGGGTGAGGTGAAGATGTCCCCGTACTCCTCCACGACCTTGTCCATTTGTTCTTCTTGTTGGTTTGGGTAAATTGGCACATCAACTTCCCGGGGACGCAACTTTGGCATACAATCTCCATTTGACACGCAACATACCTCGTTAGAAATATTTATCCAAGGACTAAAACTTTTTAGTGAGAAACATGGGTCTTGATCATAGGACTATAGACCCATGTTGCTTCCGGGTTTCCTAAAAAATGTTGTTTAGGGCCTCAAAACGGCTCCGGAAGTTCAAAACCCAAAAACCGCTAAAAATACTAAATTGTGCTACAATTTAGGAAATTGAAAAATTGAAAGGAACAATGGTGGAGCCCCAAGTGAAATAGGCAGGTGACCATCAATATCCACCTAGATAAAGCATTGCCATAGTTTGCCATATAGTCCTCCACTAGGGATATTGCATGATAGATACCCTAGAGTCCCTTTGGTAATCCAAGAAGCAGAGGCCAATAATGACTAAGAATCATATATACTTGAGCTAGGCAACATAAAAAGAGGTTGAGCGGCCCACCAACGAATTAAAATGATGATATGTTCACCGCGGGCCTTATGGTGACCCCATCTTAATATTTTTTTATTTTTTTTTTATTGATCATGATCATGCTAGCATTATGGCCCATTCGTTTTGGGTTTTTAATCTTGTTAAGGATAGCGAGGTGTAATAATTTTCACTTAACTGATTTAAGCCAATATGCAGACTTTGATGGCATGTGTCTTTTTCTAGTGCCTATGATCTATGTTTTGTTAAAATGGACATATTTATATATAGGGATTTTAAAATAATAGAAAGGAAGCATTTTTTGGAAAAACATTTTGTTCCATTCAACCTGACAGACTTTTCATACTTGATATTGTTTGCTGTGAAATATTTATAAGTCTAATGCAGTTGTTAAATAAGTCGAAGCTTGATGGTATTGTGTGCAAAAACCTGATTTTATGACTTCAATGAATATTACGAGTTCTTAAAATAATAATGCATTAGAATAATACACATGATGGAACTTGGAAGCCATCGTACCTATCATGATATTTAATTAATGAAAACCATGCATCTGGATTGTGACCATAACTAGAACCTATATGTCATTTTTCTGTAAACTCCTTTTTACAACAGTGATTGATAAAGTCCAAATGTATCGACGAAATTGAAGTATTTCATTCCAAGAACTACTTCATATCGTGAAATACTCCATGTGATTTCACCATTGGTTTTTATTGTAGGAAACGTAATAAAATTAAAGAAAGAGGACCTAAAGTAGAGTCAAAATTAGATGAGATGCCCCATCTAATATCAAGTCCATCATCAAAATACAACCTGAATATAACAATTAGTAACATATAAACATATATACGACTTGAGTTTTCCACAAGAACCTGGATTGCAAATTACAAACAAACCAAGCACACAAAACAATTTTTATCACTCACTCGAACCGTTCGGACTTCCAATGACCAAAATTCCATGGCTTCTAAGAAGAATTAAAAAAAAAGTAAATCCAGGTCCAACATCGCAAGTTGTCGATCCAATTAATCTCTTAAAAACCTATTTTAATTATGATCTTTTTTGAATTCCAAGTTTATGCCTACGAACGAGGTGTCATTTTTCATTTCTATTCCTGGCTTATTTTTTCCTATTCAAGCCTCCTACATTTATTGGGTCACACGCGAAAAAAATCCATGTCGGTTGTCAAAGAAAAGCAAGGCCACTTTGAGCACTGCCACCATTTGTTGTCTCCAAGAAAATGACATTGTGCTCAACTCGGCATCAACAATATGTTTAGAGTTTGTTTCCTGGAAGATGCATTGTGAACCCATTTGACCAAATCGATTCGCTTACGAAAGGTTTCCTACATTGGGAACCAGATAATGAGAATTTAAATCAAGATCACCACAAAGCTATGCATATTGTCAACCTCTGTCACTTGCATGGTACATGCATACTCTCAAAATGTAGAAAATAAGTAAATTCATAAGAATTTTGTAGCCAAAACTTATCTTTCCAGAAGAATAAAAATCCTACAGTTGTCAAGAGTTTTATGCTAAAGGACAGTAGTGACCAATATCATACTTGATTATGTTTCATTCTAAACATCAGGCACTGGAAAGAGATATAGCATATACTATGACCACTACCTGCATCCACTTTCACTAATAGGGGACAAACTCTATTTAGAGACAATGTTTTAAGATGAACAAGAAATATTTTTTGGGAGATGATATATTTTTCACTCACAGAGTCATTCCACCGTGATTCACAAAAGAAAATTAGTTAGCTTATTTGTTTTAAAGAACTATGGTTTAGACATAGTAAAAATCATTTAGAATCAAGGTGAACACTGTAAATGATGCTCCTACTCCAAAGACACCCTTTCGCAATGTTTCACAAGAGAGATTGCTTACCTGGTAAAAACCCCTGTATTTGTATGGCATGCGTTTCTTGCTGCTCCAGCAACAAAGCAAGCCTCTGCAATGATGAATGACAGCCTACAAAAAAATATGAATGTTAGTCCTTATTTATAGATATTATCATTCTTGAGTTTGTTACAACCTTTTGCGAACAAAAATATAGGGAGGTATAAGAACACCTGATTTAATCTACCAGGCAGTAGTCTAGTGGCTAATATGGGGCATTTCCAAGATAGTAACCAAAATTAACATCTCACTTGAAATACAACCCCCAATTATATGATGGGCAAGTTAGAAAGGGAAGCCTTTTAGTGTAACATTAGTGCTAGAAGAGATTCATACATTCCTTTATTTACACCAGTTCATCTTATTAGTGAAACATTTGTTCTAGAAGAGCTTCATACATGCCTTTATTTAGACAAGCTCATCTTGTTTGTGCTAGAAGAGCTTCATAAATGCCTTAATACACACCAACGCATATTATGCATAACGGAAAGAGTATTACCATGTCGCAGTGAATAATACAATAGCCCATGCACGATATTCTCTTGGCCAGGGAGATCTGCCACAACAGAGAAATCTTGTGGCACACATTATAAGTGTCTGGCTTATAAGGAGAAACATAAATGCTCCCACTCCGTAACTAGTTGCTATATCTGAATCATACACACATTGCCTGTATTAAAAATTCACGTCTCGAACTACCTTAGCCTGTAATGAATAAATATTGTAACTGTTGGAAGTAATTACTCCTGACACACACCGCCTCACTTCCCTGCCGTCACCGCCTGCTCAGATTTGAAGGGGCGTCATCGCTTAAGTTATTGATGCTCCAAGGGGAAAATTAAAAGACATAAGTTTTGTATAAATAGAGATCAGTCATAGAAGCAAGTTGTAGTGAGTCCGGACGCAGAGTTCGAGTGGGTGCAATAGAGCTGTAGCTGCTTCGCTACTCTATGGTTATGTAAATGAGTTTGTAATCCAATTAGAGTAGCTTCCAGTTATTTTTGTTTGTAATGATCCGCTGTTTACTCTTGTGTAATATTTCAATTGGTATCAGAGCCAGTGAGGTGAAGTCGTTATTTACTTGTTTTGGTTGTTTGTTGGAGGAGAGACTCTAGTCACTAAGGCTATTTTCTATCGTACACCACCGCGATAAGCTAGGAGAGTCGCCCCTACTAATTCATAGTAGGGCGCTCAGAAGCTAATAACTAGGCTTGCACGACTATTGAAGAAAATATTATAGTTTTAGAATTGGGCGAAGCAGTTATTGAGTCATACATGACTGCCTACACCGTTTCCATAAAATTGGAGAGCGCTGGAGGCCGAGGATGTGAGCAACGGTGGTGAATTTATGAGTTGAATGTGTCCCTATTTCTTGAATATTTTTTTTGAAGACGCGAAGGGGTTTTCTTTGTGTTTGAAGGCCATCAAAGGAGCTTTCCCAAATTTGCAAGGAATGAATCGTGGACTCGCCATTGTTGTTTGAGTTGTCGATCGATCCGCAGTCTTCGAATTGAACCTATGTAATGCATTAAGAAATGTGGATGTTGCGTCTAGACATCAGAAACACAATTTGAAATTCTGTTGTCTTCCATGATCATGATTCAAATAGTAGAGCTACCTGAGCTTATTCTCATTTTGAAGAGATTGAGGGCCGCAGCCGAAAATTGTTAGGAGTAGTGCTACCTGAGCTTATTCTCATTCTGAAGTGAGTGAGGGCCGCAAACGAAACTTGTTCTCAAAGACTTGTTCTCAATTTGGAAAGAGTTTGAATCTACCACGCAAGTCAGAGGTTTGGAAAATTTTTTATTTAAGAAATCAAAAGTGTCAAGTTATCGAATCTTATTAAAATAGATATTTTTTTAATTTCATTTGTGGGAAATCTATTACGAAATATTTAATTAAAGGGCTTCTTTGAAGGAGCTTATTAAGTGTGAAGGAGTTTATTAAAGGTTGCGTGAATATTTGAAGGGATTGTTTTTTAATATTTGAAGGAGTTTATTAACTATGGAGCTTATTAAAGGTTGCGTGAATATTTGAAGAGCTTCTTTAAATACTTAAAGTATTAAAGGTTGCGTGAATATTTCAAAGGCTTCTTTGAATACTTGAAGTTTAAGTGGGAAAAATGTTTTTAGGATTATAAGATTTGGAAAAAATGATATTAAATATTGTGAAAAATCTTTAAAGGTTTTAAAGAGGTTTATTAAAAAGGGTTTATTTGAAAAAAGTTTTTGGGCTTTACAATTATTTGTGTGTATGCAAATTTATTTTGGTGATATGTCAAACATTGGTGATATGTCAAGCATAATCATGTGTTTTGTGAAGACTGTGCCTTACAATAGTGCATATTAAAAATTATATATATATATTTTGGGTGATATAGAAGATACCCACATGTGATCAGCTAAAAGGCTATAAGACAGAACTCATGGGTCACCAAGCAAGACTGAAGAATATTAAGCGAATGAATCGAGGAGAAATGGTAAAGATCATTGTAGTTCAAGCTAGAGCTGAGGAACTGAGAAGTCTAGAAGAAGATGAAGAAGAGATGGATGGTGAATGGTGTTGCTTTGATCTGCTACCACCACCTATGTTTACTAGTAAAAATTTCGATCTTCGGTTTATCAGAATGCTAACTTTTATTCAAGCTAAAGGTTTAATTGAGTATCACTGTAAGAACCCATATGATGAAGCATGCGATGTTTTAACATTGGATTTTATCAAACAGGGGATGGTTGAGATTTTTTTTTGCAAGGTATCAAAATCTAAAACTTCCAAGGAAGCATGGAAGATCTTGGAAGAATAATTTGGTGCTAGGGGGAGTAATCAAGTCAAAGATCATAGTGTTGTACAACTTGTTGAAGTAGTGTTTGAAGATGAAATTAAATATGGATCTCTAGTAAGAAATCTATAGAAAGAGCAAGATTTGGGCGAATCTCACTTAAAAGTGGATCACATTATTGATGATGTGTTAAGAGCACGAGTTGATTTTGGCATAGATAATGTTTTCAGTGGTGGTTAAATTGATTGAGTTAATCCAACAATTAAAATTGTTGATGTTATCTTTGATGAAGACGAATGCACTAGCGATGAATGGTTACATATGCTGCAACATAAACATCTTATTGATACATTGTTATTCTGTGATAGAAACTCACTTGTGTTTGAAAACGAAATGAACGAAACCCTGTTTGGAGAGGTAGAGAATCTAGATTATGAGACATCGATGGACTCAAAGAAGGAAGAAGAGAAGAAAAATCTCATTCCAGAGCAGAATGAATAGCACCAATATGGTTCTGAACATGTTTTTTCATATAAACTTAACATTGATTTTGTGTGTGCAGATGTTAGAAGAAACGGGGAAGAAGCAACGAAATGTGAAGAAGAATTAAAGTTGCTTGAATCATGGCTTGAAACACCATGTGTCGATGAAGTTTGTATAGAAGATTCAACAATGAATATTGAAGACAACATGGAAGATGTTGAAAATGAAAATTTCAATGAAATTTTTATGTATTCGAGTCGTAAAGAGATAAAATTTGATTATAAACTTTCGTTGTAGCAAATTGATAATCATAAGGTTGGCCATGAAGAACAAACTATATAAGATGAGATGTGGCAGAAGTCCACATACAAGCATATTTTTGATGAAGTAGATGACATTCATGGACATCCTTGAATGATTTTCTATGTTTTTATGATAAACAAATATTTAACGATAGAATCGTCGCAACAAAAAATGAAGAAACTAAAATTTGGAACCTACACAAAAAATACAAAGATGAAGCAATTCAAGCGATACAGGATCTGGAAGAAAAGGAAAAAGAAATCTAGTAAATACTTGATGTCAAATATTTTGAGTCATTGTAAGCCTAGCTGAGACTTTGACTAGAATTCATCTATAAGTTATGTTAGGTCATGGTTAATTTGTCAATCATAATTAAGAGGGAGCAGTGGAAGTAATTACTCCTGACACACACTGCCTCATCGTCCTGCCATCACCGCCCTGCCATCACCGCCTACTCAAATTTGAAGGGGTGCCACCACCTTAACTTATTGATGCTCGAAGTGGAAAATTAACCAACATAAGTGTTGTATAAATAGAGATCAGTCATAGAATAAAGTTGTAGTGAGTCAAGACACAGAGTCCGAGTGGGTGTAACACAGCTAAAGTTGCTTCACCATTCCATGATTTGAAGCACTTAGACTATAAGTTATTATGATTTAAATGCTAAGAACTTTTTCAATTATGAAGATGCTAGAAAATAATAAATCTAAAGATATGCAATTTGTCACAAATCCATGACAGAGTGCTCAATAAAAGTAACGATCCCAATTACTCGAAAGTTTCTCAAACATAAATATTCAATAAATATCTAGTAACTCAATTAAATGAAAAAATGCTTAGAGTTAATTTTCCTTTCAAACAATAGGTGATTTTAATCGATAGCAAACATTTAAATTGCAATGCCAATGATCATCAAATTCAGTTGCAGCATATGAAATAATTAAGCACTTAAATATCAATAATTAATTATCAAGAAATACCATAAAAATTTTAAAGCTAAATAAACACTTTGTCATGTAATTTATGGATTAAACGATCTTCTAAAATAATACAAATGGAATAAAAATTAATTTTTCCTATAGTCAAACTTTAGAGATATTAAATTTTCCTTTAACTATAGCGATTTAAAAAAAAAAAAATTCACAATAAAAAATTTTCAAGCCCAAAAAATTTAGCACATCATGAAGGGACTGAAAGAATAGACTTAAAATTGTTTTTTCAAAAAATGGTGTATGTCCCACTAAAGAATTTAAAGAAATAGAAATTTATTTGACTAATATTAATATTTAAAATTAAAAGTTAGGATGTTTTGATGTTTTTTAGTTTTTAAAAGTTAATTAAAAATTTTAATTTCTTAAATTTTAATGGTTAATTATTTTTTTAATGATGTTTTAAAATTTTATGAGGGCCAAAATTAAAAGAATTAAAAGAGAAATTTAATTTTGATCGGACTAGGGATTAGGTAAAGCTTTAATGGGAAAGTCGAGGAGCGAGAACTTTGATAGGAGAGAGAGAGATAGTGAGAGGAGTTCGCGCCACAGGGTTGTCACTCAATTAACCTATGGCATAGCATGTGCATTCGTCACATACTAAACAATACCCTTAAATTAACTACATATTGGAAAATACCTCTAAAGATCACTTTATTTAATCCCCTGCCAATTCTAACCCATTGCATTTTCCCAATTTAAAAAACCCCTACTTTCACTTGATATTGTAGGTATCCATTTTTTCATTAACATTTTTTACACCCCTTAATATTTATATCTTTAACATAATGACATGATGCCTCTCTTATGACCCCACATGCATTCTACAATTCACCTTTCTTCTTGTGATATACATAGGAGATGCATATTCGCATTCCTACAATATGATTACTCAATCCACACTCAAGCACATTTCACTATGATTTGTGGCATTTAATGGTCGAAGGCATACAAAGATCAACCATGTTTTAGGAATATTGATTATGTGCATGTCTATAAAATGAAATATAAATTTATCTATATGATGATGAAAAATCAATTGATCAATCTTTATGAATATGTTTGCACCAAATAAGGTGTTCAATCATAAGTCTAGACACTCTTTTGTTTGAAAGCTTCTTGTTAAAAAATCCAACTACAGCCTCATGTACTCAAACTAGTGTCTTATTAAGGTGGAACAACAAAAGTTACAGTTTCAGAGAGTTATATAGAGAAGAAAAGGCAAGGTGAGGATCAGAGCTATGAGACCCTCCCTTTTCTTTAATGAAAAAAACCATTTTTCTGTGTTGTTTTTAATTTAAGTGTTTTAATGAGAGCCCCATGGTATATTTTACTAAGACATCATTTGTAAATGACCCATGTGGATGGCATTAATGGCATTTTAAGCTTGGAAATGTTATTTAAAGAGCTCTTACCACTAGATTTCTTATTTTTAGGATTATCAAATAGATTTTGTAAGCATTGTAGACAGTTTCCCCCAAGTTCAAATGTATGGTATTATGTGGATATGTTTTATGAACCTTCCCAACATAAACATGCTAGGTAGGTCTACCCTAAAGATTTTCAGTAAGCATATTTCAAAGATGAGATTTCACATTTGGAGGGATCTGTGGGGTCACAACACTATCTTCGTTGGATTGGAGAAGCTTTAATAAGCCCAATATTCACTAGCTTAAGACAAGAATATTTTTTCAAAATGATACCATAATTTTCAAGGCCCATTTGGAAGAACTCGAGATGTAGTTATAATTACTGTAACAACTATACTCAACAACCTCAAGATGAATCTTCAGTCATAACTACTGTAAAAATACTCAACAACCTCGATATGAATCTTGAACAATGTTCACAAAAGGGGATATTTGTCACCATGTCACAAAGAAGATTGTTGCTATATAGATGTCAAGGTTATTGTGACAAAATAAGGATCAGTCATGTTGTCATTAAACATTAGTATACAAATGTGAAACAGGGTCACTCACTGACACATAGTAGACGGTTAATTAACCTTAAATATGAGCATTAAGACTAATAATATAGACATTGTAGAATGTTCAAGTACTTAGCCATAACAACATGATAAAGTAAGAGAGATTTCATGCTTCTATAGTATTTCAGTCTCATGCTATGTATGACATAAAACATGTTTTCTTAATAGTGTATGATGTGCACACGGTTAATCAGTTACTATTAGCATGTATATGGTGAATAGGATAGCTTACTTCATGGAGTGAAATAGATGATCTTACTACTTTCCGAGTGAGGTAACTACACATTGAAGTAAATGATACTATTCTTATCTATGTCATTTATGCCCAGACAGCTAGTATATGATATGATCATTCAGTGTTCTACTTAGGCTAAATGAACTTGTTAGCTAATATAGTGCAGATGAATCACACAAGAGGTTTATCGAGGTTAAGGGACTTACTTATAATTTGTAGATATCATGACTTATACATCAGTCAATTCAAGGTATGAAAAGAAATTGATTACATGGATTATGGGCATATTACTGAGTCACAATTCATTGAGTAGAGACAAAGGACTAATCGCCTTACTACTCTTTTCTCCTTGGTAGCTAGTGATACACCTAATAATAATTACCATGTTGTTGACATAGTACAATTTACTTAGCATCACAGAATAGGTAATATAATTGGTAGAGAAACAAGGTGTAGTGACCATGAAACTAAGTAGAGCACTGCCTATTACAACCAAGTTATTATAAATTCTGAAATTAATATAGTGATCCAGGCAAGCAAGCCCTGTGACCTGGTACATAAAATTGAAGTGTTGGAACACTCCTTAACAAGGATGATACAGGTAATATATTAATGGTTAATTACATGATAAGAGTACTTACAACTAATTCAACTCTTGCATCTACTGTAATTACGAGGCAACTTAGTACCATATTAATAATTCTTATTGGTACAATAAGGAACAACTGAACTAGTCTAGGGTGTAGTCTATACTGCTTATGTAATCAGTAGTATCTGAAATAGTAATCAAAGGTCATAGTAATTCATAGAAAATGCTTAGTGGTAAAATATGATTCAATCTATAGATTACTTCATTTGACAATCTCATTATTATCTATCCACAATATTACTATAAATTTCGTTTTCAAATGAAGGTTCTCTTATTTCACCAAAGGTGTCAAGACATCGTGACGATGTTAAATGCTCAATGACCATGCTAAACCATACTGCCTCAAGAATCAAATCTTGCAGCAACCAACTAAAATTAATTTTTTTAATAAGCTTTAGAACATGTTATCTATGATACATAGATAAAATCAAGACTTATTTTCATCTATCTAGACAACTCAACACATCAAAATCATAGAAAATTGTATACTTTAAGGCTTGGTCATTAACGCACAAGCACATATATTTCCATTAGTTCTTTTCACTTCCACAGAAGCCCTTGCTTTATAAACTCAATCTCCAATCTATTCCATGATGATAAGATTGTGATGGAGAGGAAAAAGTATGTTTTTTCTACTATACATTGATTAATCACCTAAAGAGGAAACCTTTACTGCATCTGCAAATGCCAAACTTTTGATTTGGGAGTAATCAGAATCAATTTTAGTGTGATGCAAACTTCTACCTTCTTGGCTGACGATCTTCACTATAGACTTTAGGATGACCATGTAATGAACAAGCCTAGGTCAACAACACTTCCTACATGAATAAGTGCAAATGAATTTAGGGTGTTGAAAAACACATCAATGTCTGCCAAGTGTCAATTAAAAAATCAAGAATATTTTTAAATAAAATACATACACCATGAAAGTTTCAGCATGATCACCTTTATGTTTTCTAGTTTCATTCTCTCTACAAATAATATTCGATGGTTCTGTCTCATTATCCAGTCCTTGTTAAAAATGTAGGTTAGAGATTATAACCACTTCCATCGGAACGTGACCAGCAAGATCAAGCAGTTGATCCTTTCCCACGGACAATAAAACCTTAATAAATGATAAGAAAAATAGAAAAATATTCATACAGATAGGGATGCTCATGTTGAACTTCTATATTGTTCTTTGTACTATTGAGGTCTATACTTTTATGGTATACCTCTAAGTCCACATAAGCAAGTTTTTTCCCAATCGACCTCAAGAACTTGTCTATATCATTAATTGTAAGTGCTACAAGCATGGGGGAAAAAACACCATGTTTGAAGTGACAACTAAAATATTCTCTACATCAACATTGACCAAATCGTAAATATATGCACTAACATTTAGAAGACATACAATAGTCTATGTCCCAAGTTGCAACTCCATGCAAACTATAGAAATGAAATGAGCCAACATTCATTAGGAAGCTGAAAGATATTTGTTCTTCCATGTTTATCATTTCTGGTTTAAGGTGCAACTAAATTTTCACAAGCAACAAAGCTAGAAATGATACCAACCACATGTATCTCTGTTATGTAAGTCATTAAATGAATATCCCTGAGGATTGAAAAGTAATAAATATTTCGAGCATAAAGCAGTAATTGGAAAAAGTTCCATATCCATCAAATGCTACCTAAAACAAAGAGTAGAAGCATTTACAAAATATTTAACATATAACTCTAAAAAATTATTACACAAACTTTTAGATAGAAAAGGAGTAAGACAATAATGTAGAGATCCAACAGATAGCAACCACAAGTCATGACACTGAAATGGCAAGCAAAAAAAATTTGGTAGACACCAAATAGATAATGGTAACCATAATAAGTGATGGCATTTAAATGGGAAATGATATTATGTTAATGAAATAACAAATTGAAGAAGTCAACTATCACATTGTTCACCTCAAATTAAACATAAGGACTTGTCTGGGAAATCCAGAAACAAGGTTATATAGACTAAAAAGTTATTATAGGAGAAGGATGTAACCAGTGGAGGTAAAAATTGAGATTCAAAAAACAAATAAAGTAACAATAAACATTAAAAAACACATATGAATAAAGGAAAAAGGCTGAGATTGAGAATATAGATAGGGATATTCAAGGCTTAAATCATTAAATAGGAAAATTGATGCTAATAAATTATTATGTTGATGGAACATGATTCATACTTTGACTACATAAATAGAAAGAAAATAGTAAATGAGGTGAAATTGAAAGAAAAAAAATGGACTTTAACGGTGAATGAATTCAAACTAAAAGCAGGAAGAAAGGACTTTAAAATCACCAGAAGCATCATTTTTTTCTTTTCTTAGTTACCTAATACATATATTTTGACTTAAATCATCACAGGAAGCATCTTTTGCATCTCATACTTACCTAATACAATTCCTTGCAACACATGCATGCATCACCTCCACTACCAAACCCAGGCACCTCATATTGCGTTGTCCGTTGTCTAAGCTAAAATTACTGAAAATGACACAAATCTCTTCCCATAGATGTATCCACAGTAAAAAATAAATCACACAAAATAAAACTAAAAATGACCAACCATAAACTATTTATTGGAAGAAAATTAAAAATGAAGGGGACACTAAAAATACAAATAACTCCTTGAAGTTTGTACACTACCATAATACAATGATTTTCCTCTCTGGTTACTAAAAATTTTCTTAAACATAATTTTGATTTCTCGATTATCCCTGAAATGAAAAGTATTATACATACTGCTACACCTAGCAATCGATTATGTAGACAACTTCCCATTTTGGGAATACCAAGTTAACCACCTACAGAAACAGTAGATAATAGTAAAGGTTTCAAAGTTTACTAAAGCTTATTGATTTTGATATAATGGAAAACCATCAACACAAAGTAATAGTATTAGTGAAGATTTGGAAGTTCACTAAAACCTATTGATTTTGGTATTATCTTAGATCTATACCTCTAAAAATCTATCACTTAAACTTATTGCCACTCTAAAAGCATTGGACTAACCACCTATCAAAAACAATAATAAAAATTTACTAAAAAACTCCCTTGCCCAAATAAATATCACCTTTCATCATAATGCTAGTCAAATTTATCAAAGACGCCACCTTTCATCCACTACATGTGTCCATGATATCGAATGTAATGCTACACCAATTTGTTAAACTGGGTATGGAATTATGAGAAAAGTTATGATGCAAATTCTTCATCATGTAATGAGATTGAAACAATGAAGAATGTATACAATAATGGTTACTATACCTTGCAGCACTGCATGCATCACCTCCACTAATAATAAACTATATTCAATTTGCAACAATTTTTCAATAAGCAGACTATCTACTCTTCTAAGTGTGTTTGGTACAATGATGAATGCATTCATTACTAAGCATAAGAAGTTCAATCCCTGTTAACTCTTACTACT
This sequence comes from Pinus albicaulis, assembly GCA_034641835.2. Taxonomy (NCBI): domain Eukaryota; kingdom Viridiplantae; phylum Streptophyta; class Pinopsida; order Pinales; family Pinaceae; genus Pinus; species Pinus albicaulis. The sequence goes on along the minus strand of CM076583.1, from coordinate 970,156,606 downwards.
CACATATAACACAGGTTCCACCAATAGTGAGGCATAGGTTAATCAAAATAACAGAAGAAAACACCATAAGGAAACTTAGAATCACATTAGAAATATATCTCATTAAATACCAATTATGTTAGGGTTTACATACGAGGGCCATGCCTTCAAGTAGAATTTCATTGGTGACTATATGCCTTTGAATAACAGCTGTCGGACCAACACCACAACCTCCTCGACCTGTGGTGTGAACTCCTCGACGTGCCACACTGATCATGTGTTTCAACAACTAACTCTTTACAACTCCAAGACCTCCCATCAAATAGGCATGCAAATCACCTCTTATTTGCAAGTAAAATAGAAATGTGCTCGCAATAAATATAAATTTTCCTTTGTATACAGATTCTAGAGACTAGATAAGGGAGAATAACAAGACATTTTTCTTAGACAGTCACCAATGGGATAATCAAGTTTCTCTGTAACATGTCTTCAGTAAAATAACTACACCTTCATTCCATCCTTGTATTTTCTAGTTGGGGCACTAAAAATAAGGAGAAGCAGGGATTTTTTAACATCCTCGTGTCCAAATATTCCTGGAGCTAAAGAACACGCGAGCTTGTTATAGATGTCCCCATCCTTAGCAAGCAGTTATATTTGTTCTTATTCATCGCCTTGTAAAATGTACCTACAACTATTTGAAATTAATGAATAAATAAGAAATATAGAGAATACATGGATCAAAAAAAAAAATCACTAAATGGCACATTTTAAAAAACTGCATATGCTAGACATGTGCAACCAAAGTAAAATTTCTAATCTACCTGCACTAGATGTGGAACTTTACATATCTATATAATGCATACCTAATGGTATATTAACTTTGATGACTAGATTTTGTTGGAATGATCCATCATATTAGTAAACCCACTTATTAAACAAATACATGCATGATCTAGCCTGAATGTGTTGATGACTAATGTCATGTTGCACCAGAGTTGATATCCATGTATTGTTACCACCATCATCAAAGTAATACCTGTTAAGAAGTGAAGAAGCACCTTGACCCACAATAAGTGAAAAAACATTGAATATTACAAGCACCCAATCGGTCTTCCTTTTTCCTGTACATATCTTTCTATTGGGGCCTCTTCCTAGATCTGCATCCCTGATCAAACTAGGGCCTGAAGTTCCAATCTCTCAAGGTCAGTAAAATTATATTACAATAGCTTGCAGATAGACAGTTCAGTCAAATATAAAATTAATATCAAAGATTTAAGAGACATGCCTTTTTTACTGCATTCTTGATCAAAACAGGGCCTGAAGTTCCAATCTCTGTAAGTCAGTCAAATTATATTACAACAACTTGCAGATAGACAGCTCAGTCAAATATTAAATTAATATGAAAAATTTAACAAACATACCTTCTTGTACTCTGTTGTGGCTTTCTGGAACACCACCCATCTGAATATCACCCATTAGAAATGAATTACCAATGTGCATCAAGAAAATCACTCGGCTTGTTGATGTATCACCAAGAATTACTAGGCTTGTGGATGTATCAGCAATAAAAAGTATCCAACACCTCATGCGTTGTTATCTTTAAAGAAACACATATTGAAACATAAACACCGTGATGAATCTCAAATTTAGAAGAAGGAAAATAGGAACCAAACTTCACCTTGTCAAATTATTGTCAATCCAAAAGCTGCAAAAAATCAGATGGCATTCACCTTAAAATACTCCTTGGATCAGATGCACAAATTTCAAGGCCCATCAAACACATATATATCAATATAGACAAAAATAAGAAATCAAAGTGCTATCACCCTTCCAATCTAACAGAAGCACATATCTCAATAAATTTGTAAACAATTTAAAAACCAACTACCATCACCTATCCAAAAACCTTTACAGATAGTAATTAATGTTAATTTCGTTTAGTGAAATGCAATGCCCAAAATATGATTAAGGACTCAATTTTCAATAATAACCAAGTGTAATTTAACTATTGTAGACCTCATGCGTATGGCGAAAATATAAATACTTGCAAAAAGAATCTAATAGCACATTTGAGCTACAAACTCTTAATTATATGTCCAATTTAAAAAATAGGAAATCCAACTACCACAAAAACATTCAAAACAAAATTTACTTCATGTGTTGGCCATGTTGAACCTTTAATTAAACTGAGAGGTGGGGGGCTGAATCAGTTTAACACATTCGTGATCTTTTAAAACTTTTCATTGAACTTATTTACACCTTCATTTCATATCCAATTTAATGTGTGAGTAATCTTAGAATGTAAGCAGCAAGTATTAGTATAATATAGCAGTAGACTTAATATGAGAGTAGTAGGTATTAAGTAGATGATACATATCAGATCAATACATAAATATCATGCACAGAGACACCAGATATAAGTGGAAACCCATAAAGGGAGAAAACCACCTCTTATTATTGTTGTGATGCAAAGGCAAGCTCCAACTCCCTCTCACCACTGTTTTTCTACAGGCACCAACCTACAGAAGGCTCCAACCTCAATTCTACAAGCTACAACTTGCAAGGAAGCACCAACTCCCTCAATTTATCAAACTGAATGTTTGCTGATTTACTTCAGATATCAGCTTTGCTCTGTAGCTTCTCTTTCTGCTCTTCTTCTCTTAATATTCTCTACTTTATTCTTCTATATTCTTCATTCTCTATATTTTCTCTCTCTCTCTCTCCAAGTTTATCAAATTGATATTATAAATATAGAAATTCTCACATGACTGTTTGTATTTCACAAGGAATTTGGAGTGAACAGTCATGACTCTTTGGCTTCTATCTTCTTATTCCTTTTTCCAACTTATTTTTAGAATTACTACAATATGTACAAATTTCCATGCTACAGTGGGATTTTGTCTTTTCCTTAGGATACTTGCCTTTGCATCACAAACAATAAAAAAAAATTAATTACAACATTTACATTCACATTCTTAATTACGTATTTCAATTTTACTCAGCTCCTTTTCTGGATTTTAGCTTTACTGGATTTGTCTTTTCCTGTTGCTGTTAAGAACCTGTTCTGCATACTCTTTGTTCACTGTCATCTGCTTATTCCCTATTTTATGTGCTTATTCACTTGTCCAACTCATTCCTGTACATATTCCTGTTCACCAAACTTTCATCTCTGCATGCTCTCCTCTTCTTTTTCCTTTTCCATAATTGCATTCAAGTTTCATGCCCAATCATTTTCCCAATCTGGGAAATCTCACACTTCTCTTTAATTCCACGCTGGAAAATTCAATTAAATTTAAATCTAAGAGTGTTAATATCTCAAATATTTGAGATATTAATCTCGATTCCCTTATGTTATGCGCTCTATATCAATGTATATATTCCTCACTATAGTTAGTAGTAGAGTCGCAACCCAACGTTATGCCAGACCATACCTTGATTATTGTGCGCTTGTGTATAACTCACTGACATCATATGAATATTCACACAGCATTCGAATGTTGCCATATATGCACTTCACTCATACATATATACTGACTTTAATAGAAGGTTAACCGTCGCTTATATATATCATCGCATATAATCCCGACTTTGGATTAAACCCATAAACCTTAATACATGTTTGATTGGGCCCCACACATACAATCAATAACCATTATATATTATATTTGTTACGCACCCGGATCATATTCAAACATTATTATACGCACAACATAATATCTCAACATATATAATATATATATGCAATTCATTCACACAAATAACCCGACATCCGTAAGGATTGACCACCAATACGATTAAACTCCTTTAATATATTTCACCGGACCTTATACTAAGATTTAAATACGTCAAATAACGTTAATGAACCAAATTCATTACATATGTCTCCGCCGGGGCCCACAATACAATCAAACGAACGCATACACCGTACCTTGTTAACCCATGCGCCCATCCGACGGTTGGTATTACGTTTCCCGATCCAACGTATATCGCTCGATCAACATGCGCAAACAATAATGCGCGATGGCGCACTTTAAACAGTGGTTTTGCAATGTCGGTCGGGACACGCGTCAACACCTCTATGGAATCGCTGCGAAATTCCAAAATACCGCCTTCCGTATAATAGTGGTGCGATGAAACCCGCTTCCAGCTTTTACTGTTCCTCCAAGCTGTCGTTACTGTTCATCCGTCACGGTTCCGCTTCTCCCTATGCTCCAGGTTCCGGTCCTCCACGATTTCAATTATATATATATATTTTTACGCCTATGGTTCCGCTCCATTATATCGTTTCTTTTGATCATAAAGTGTTCCACTTCAATGTTTCGTTATATGATTCCTCTTACCCCTGACTGTTCGACATTACAATTAAAAGGCAATAAACACAATCACTTAATAAATTAGGCCGTTATTTTTTCAATAACCCACAGAGGTACTCTTCGTCATTTCGACCAGTGATCTTTTACCCTCAACACAGGTTTTTAACGCACATTCTCCATCATTAAATAGACACATCTATATAAATACACACAGACAATTCAATTCAATCAATGCACAAATAACCCTAAAATAATTTCTTTCTTCACATAGTGAGTTTATTTACAGGGTTTTCCACTCGCATCTTTAGTCCAATGGCCTCTCATCGCACCACCTGTCTTTGCTAGCTCTTATTTTCATTGACCGATGTTGCTTCTTGCTCCTCTCGCTACTATGAGCACCATTATTTGTCTCCATATTTTTCCTCGCTTCCGCTTTCCTTTATATTCATTTCCTCTTTGCTGCCTCCATTGTCTGTCTTTGTATCCTTGTAACTGTTCCTATTTCTGCATCTACTACCTCCTTTGCCATCAATGACAACATTTCCAACAATCTCCCCCTTTGGCATTGATGGCAATACATTTTCTCTGTTTTTCTACTCTTTCCCCTGTTGCTTGCTCTTCCTGTTTGCCTGCTCTTCCTCCTGTTGTTTCCTCTTCCTCCTCCTTTGACATCAATGGCAAAGGGTTGCTTTTTGCATTTCCTCTCTCTGAGTTATGTTTAGGCCCTCTTCTGCTGACTTTGTACCATGCTACTCCATAGTGATGTATAAGACTTGTTGAGAGAACACTTTGAGGATTATCGAATTTGAATATACACTGTAAATTGATACAGTTCTTTCACTTGTATAGAGCTAAAAGTGAGAATAATAATAATTCATAGAATACATTGTATCAGCTTTATCTAGTCATAGATGTATGATTGGATTCAACAACTAAAATGCTGAGAGGCTTCAAATGATAATCACTACTCGTCTTTTATGTTTCATATTCTTAATATAATGTTTCAGAACACAATACTGATCCTTTTGCTCTGTAATTGTCCTTTTGATGCTTGAATAATGCAGATAACTCTAGGATAATAACTTGGTGTTCTTTTGCCTTAATCCTTTGATCCTGAGGACCTAATTCATGCTTTACTTGCTAGCTGTTCTCCCCATGAATATTTTCATTTTTGTTCTCCCCCTGAAATTGTGCTTTCTCTTTATATCAGAGAGTAGCATCTGCAGATACTACCCCTAGTTTATCTCTCAAATATTGAAATGGTTCTCTAGCAAGAGGTTTGGTAAATATATCAATTTTATGTTCTTTCGTTGGTACATATTCCAGCTTTACTATCTTCTGAGCCACTTGTTCTCGGAGGAAATGATACTTGATTGAAATATGTTTAGTTTTATGAAGTAGCTGTGATTTTTAGATATACTTATAGCACTTGTATTATAACATTTGACGAGATAGGTTCAGAGATGCTTACCTTCATGTCTTGAAGAGTTTTCTTCATCCACATGACTTTGCGTACAACATGTCGTCATTGCCATATATTCTCGTCACCGTAGCGAAAGAGATGATGTTTACTTTTTTTAACCATGCCACCGCACTTTCCTAGATAGAAAGCACTCCACTTGTAATTTTCCCCCGTCATCAACACAACTGGCCCAATCTGCATCTGTGTATGCTGTTAAAGTGAAGTTTTTGCCTTTAGGATACCAAAGTCCATACCATGTTGTTCCTTGTAGATATCTGAGTATTCTTTTTATTGCTAGAAGATGGTTTTGTTTAGGTGATGCTTGATATCTTGCCACTAGTCCTACTGCTAGCATGATGTCCGGTCTTGATGCTGTCAAATACAGCAGGCTTCCTATCATGGATCTGTAGAGTTTTTGATCTACATCTGCATTCCCATCATCAGCACACAGCTTGCATCCCGTGATCATGGGTGTTGTCACAGGTTTGCAGTCCTCCATTTTGAATTTTTTCAGCATTTTTAAGGTTCTTCCAGAGAAGAAGGTGCCTGTTCTTGTGTTGAATTTGTAGTCCTGCAGGCTAGAAACCGAGCTCTCCAATCATAGACATTTCAAAACTGCTTTCATCTCATCGCCAGAAACCTTTAAGAATTGTAATCTTGTTGCTTCAAATATATGCTCATCAATGATAAATTGCACAATCAGAGTTCATTTTCATGGTTTAAGTGACATAGATTACTGTCACTCCAATTTCTTAAAACCTTGTTTTTGCAAATATTTATCCAATCTTGAATACCAAGCACGGGAGCTCCGTCACCTCCATATAAGGCCTTTCTTCAGCTCGTACACATAGTCTTTGTCCCATAATGAGGTTTTCATATTCATAATTTCTTGTTCTAAGTCTCCATTCGAAATGCATAGTTCACATCCACTGATATACTTTGAAGCTTTACAGCATGCAAATGCCAGAACATTTTGATAGCTTCCAGCCTGCCACAGGGAAAATGTTTCATCTTAATCAAGTCCTTCAATTTGTGAGTATCCTTTGCAGACAAGTCTGGATTTATTCCTGATTACTCGTCCTTCCTCATTCATTTTATTTTTGAATACCCATTTTGAGCCTATGAAATTCTTCTCAGCAGGTCTAGGAACTAGTTCCCAGGTATTGTTCTTCTCAATTTTGTCCAATTCTTCATTCATTGCATTCACCCAAGACTTGTCCTTGCTGGCTTCTTCAAATTTCTTTGGCTCTATTTGTGACAACATGGCTATGTATACCTCTTTTGTCTGTTCAGTTAGCTGCCTTATTTTCTGCACTCATACACTCTTGTCTCCAATGATTTGATCTTCTGGATGGTTCTTTTGAGTGTATCTCGAGTGGGTTTTCGAGTTCAGTTCAGTATCTTCTGATGTCTTTCTTTTTTCATCATCATCTTGGTCCTCTTCTTCATGATTTTTTGAATAGCTGCTGCAGTCTATATCTCTTGTCTTGTTTGGGAGTTCTTCATCAAATCTTACATAAATACTTTCTACAATTTTTCAAAGAGTCTTGTTGTAGAATCTATATCCTTTACTCTTGGATGCATATCCTAAGAATATTCTTTCATCTGCTCTTGCATCAAACTTCCCCAGATTTTCATCATTAATTTTTATGTAGCACTTGCTGCTAAAAATTCTAAAGTGCTTGATTGATGCTGGTACCATGCCATAGTTCATAAGGAGTCTTATCACTATTAGGTCTTAAATGAGCTTTGTTTAGAATATGTACTACTGTGTGTACAACTTCTGCCCAAAAGGTTTGAGTAATGTTGCTCTCTTGCATCATAGCTCTGACCATTTGTTGTACAGACCTATTTTGTCTCTCTGCTACTCCATTCTGCTGAGGTGTCCCTGCAATAGTAATTTGTTGCTTTATCCCATGTTCATTACATAGGTCTGCAAAGGAATAATCTGTGAATTCACCTCCTCTATCTGATCTAATACATTTAAGTTTCCATCCAGACTGATTTTCGGCTAATGGTTTGAATATCTTAAATTTTTCCAGTGCTTCTAATTTGTTCTTGAGAAAAGAAACCCATGTCATTATGGATAAATCATCTATTATCAGCATGAAGTAGGATTCTCCACTTGGTGTCTTAGTTCTAGCAGGTCCACATAGGTCCATGTGCACAAGCTGAAGTGGTCTTCTTGTTGATAGCTCATCTTTAGATTTAAAGGATGTGTGAGTCTGTTTCCCTAATTGACAAGATTTGCATATGGTATTTGAAGGTCTTCTTATTTATGGCATATTTCTGATGGCTTTCTTCTTGCTCAGTCTGATGATATGGTCGAAGCTGAGATGTCCCAATCTCCTATGCCATAACCATGACTCCTCAAGTTTGCTAAGATGGCAGTGCTTCCATCCTCCTCTTTCACTATGTACACATTACTTATTCAACACCTTTGAGTAGAGTCTTTCCTGTTGTGCTTGATCTGACTTCACAATCTTGAGCTCTAAAAAGAACTTCACAACCTTTGTCACACATTTGACTGACACTCAGTAAATTTGCTTTCAGCCCATCTACAAATAGTACATATTGGGCCTTTCCTCTGCCATTTTCTATGCTGACTGAGCCTTTTCCCTTTATCTTACCTGATTTATCATTTCCAAAAGTAACATTGCCAGATTTCTTTTCATCAAGAGTTATAAACTTGCTTCTGTCTCTAGTCATGTGCTTAGAGCAGCCACTGTCCAAATACCACTGTCTTTTCAGATCTTGAGAAGTTAGAGCCAGGTCACACTTATTCTCCTTCTTTTTCCACTGGAGGCATCCTTCTGTTTGATATCCTTTGTGAGGTGATGAATTGCATCCTTTTAGAGGACATTTGGAAGGCATATGTCCAACTTGATTGCACATAAAGCATTTGATCATAGTTTTTGCAGAATTGTGAGTATGAACAAGATTTCTTTGATTCATAAATCTCCTTGAAGTGTTGAAAATCAATCTTTGTCCATACTTTCTACACGCAATGATTTTATGGACAAATTCTTTACAATAAAAACAGTAACCATAGAAACAACTTGCATACCTGATGTGAGTTTGTCTTCTCCAGTTGTTTATTTGAGACAGTCTCTTTACTGTTTTCATCTTTACCTGGTTTGAATTACTCCTCCTTACATGACAATATGCAGCAATGTGTCCCAGCTTGTGGAAGACATAACAGGTGGCATTCTTCATAGGAGGCAAGAATCTCCTTTGATGATTTCCAAATTTAATATAATCAAGAGTATATGATCCTTTCTCTGTTGTCTTAGTATTTGTTGCAATCTTTGTTATTAGAGGTTTCTTCTAGTCTCTTTCTTTCTCATTACATGTTTCTTCCTTTGTAGGAATTATTTGAGCTGCTTCATTAGCCTTCTTTTCTTTCACAAAAATTATATTTTTGTTTTCCTTTTCTTTGCCTTTACTTGATTCTCCTTCATAACCTATCCCAGGTTTTATTAGAGGAGATCTTTGAGCATCCAAGATTCCATTCAACTTACCAGAGCTTGTCATTTGAGAAGGGTATATAGACACTTTCTATTGAGCACTTTGTAATTTCTTCCTCAGACATACAATTTCTTCTTCCAGATTCTCTTGTTCTCGAGTTTTATCCTTGATTTGCTGAAGTAACATATCTTCAATCTTCTTGGCTTCTTCAAGATTTACCTTCAGCTACATGAGGACCTCTGAATTTTGTTCTTCTTTCACACATTTGAGGAGAATCTCTTTTTGTTTTCTGCATTTTAGTTTGAGTCTCACACTCTCTCCGTAGCACTTTCTTAGCTCCTCTCAAGGCTCATTTCCCTTTCTGCATCCTTCTAGCAAGAGTCTGCTAAGATATTCATACATAATCGCAAAATTTAGAGTTTCCCTCTTCTCCGAGGATCTATCAAAAGCTTTAAGATGTATCACGTCTGCTATATGAATTATTTCTCTGAATTTATTTCCTTTCCGCTCTTTTGATGTGTTTTTCTCTCGATTCTTGAGATGATTGATTTCTTACTTTCTTCTGTGAGGACACTTACGATAATTTCAAACTCTTCCACGCTTAAAGCATTTGAAGGAAGTTGGTCTTTGTATTTACCGAGCCTCTATCTAGTTTCTTGACAAATTTAGCTTCTTCTTCATCAGAGCAAGAGCATATGTCTTCCTTTTCTTCTTTCTTCTTTTCTGTTTTAAAATTTGCCTCCCTCGTACTTGGTTTCTTCTGTGGAAGCCTCATCTCATATGCTGTTAGATTTCGAAGTAGTTGGTTCATGGTCAAGGTCTCCCAATCGACGGTTTCGTCTATAGCAGACACCTTGGGATTAAATATGGATGGAAGAGATCTTAGAATATTTTGAACAATTATACTTTCTGGCATGGTTTCTCCAAGATCTTTCATATTATTAACAATTTCTGCAACTTTTAAGAAGAAGCTGCTAACCTCTTCATCATCATTCATTTTTAAATTTTCAAATTGGGCTCTATATACTTGAAGTTTGGCAGTCTTTACCTTTTTATTTCCCTAATGGATATTCTCTAGAGTATCCCACATATTTTTGGCAGTCTTTCTGTGCATTACTTTAATAAACTCATCTTCACATATTCCATTTAAGATTGCATTCATTGCTTTTGCATTAGCTACAAAGTTTTGTGTAACTTATTTCTCTAAATCAGTTGACTTTGTGGAGTATCCAAATTCCACAGCATCCCAAACTTCTAATCCTAAAGACATTATGTATGCTCTCATCCTTATTTTCCAGAAGGCATAATTAGCACCAGTGAAGAAAGGTGCTTTATTTGTCGAGCTTCCTTCTTGACTAGCCATCTAGGGGACTTAGGATCTCCTTTCACTTGTTAGAATGATACACAAGGAACTGGCTCTGATACCAATTGTTGAACCTTTAATTAAACTGAGAGGGCGGGGGTGAATCAGTTTAACACATTCCTGATCTTTTAGAACTTTTTATTAAACTTATTTAAACTTTCATTTCATATCCAATTTAATGTGTGAGGAATCTTAGAATGTAAGCAGCAAGTGTGAGTATAATATAGCAGTAGACTTAATATGAGAGCAGCAGGTATTAAGCAGATGATACATATCAGATCAACACATAAATTTCATGCACAGAGACACCAGATATAAGTGGAAACCCATAAAGGGAGAAAACCACATCTTATTATTGTTGTGATGCAAAGGCAAGCTCCAACTCCTTTTCACCACTGTTTTTCTGCACCAACCTACAGGAGGCTCCAACCTCAATTCTGCAAGCTACAACTTGCAAGGAAGCACAACCTCCCTCAATTTATCAAACTGAATGTTTGCTGATTTACTTCAAATATCAGCTCTGTTCTGTAGCTTCTCTTTCTTCTCTTATTCTCTTAATCTTCTCTGCTTTATTCTTCTATATTCTGCATTCTCTATATTTTCTCTCTCTCTCTCTGAGTTTATCAAATTGATATTATATATATAGAAATTCTCACATGACTGTTTGTATTTCACAAGGAATTTGGAGTGAACAGTCATGACTCTTTGGCTTCTGTCTTCTTATTCCTTTTTCCAACTTATTTTTAGAATTACTACAATATGTACAAATTTCCATGCTACAGTGGGATTTTGTCTTTTCCTTAGGATACTTGCCTTTGCATCACAAACAATAAAAAAGGTTAATTACAACATTTACATTCACATTCTTAATTACATATTTCAATTTTACTCAACTCCTTTTCTGGATTTTAGCTTTACTGGATTTGTCTTTTCCTGCTGCTGTTAAGAACCTATTCTGCATACTCTTTGTTCATTGTCATCTGCATATTCCCTGTTTTCTGTGCTTATTCACCTGTCCAACTTATTCTTGTACATATTCCTGTTCACCAAACTTTCATCTCTACATGCTCTCCTCTTCTTTTTCTTTTTCCATAATTGCATTCAAGTTTCATGCCCAATCATTTTCCCAATCCGGACAATCTCACACTTCTCTTTAATTCCACGCTGGCAAATTCAATTAAATTTAAATATGAGAATGTTAATATCTCAAATATTTGAGATATTAATCCCGAGTCCCTTATGTTATGCGCTCTATATCAATGCATATATTCCTCACTATAGTTAGCAGTAGAGCCGCAACCCAACGTTATGCCAGACCATACCTTGATTATTGTGCACTTGTGTATAACTCACTGACGTCATATGAATATTCACACAGCATTTGAATGTTGCCATATATGCACTTCGCTCATACATATATACTGACTTTAATAGAAGGTTAACCGTCGCTTATATATATCATCGCATATAATCCCAACTTTGGATTAAACCCATAAACCTTAATACATGTTTGATTGGGCCCCACACATACAATCAATAACCATTATATATTATATTTGTTACGTGCCCGGATCATATTCAAACATTATTATACGCACAACATAATATCTCAACATATATAATATATATATGCAATTCATTCACTCAAATAACCCGACATCCGTAAGGATTGATCGCCAATACGATTAAACTCTTTTAATATATTTCACCGGACCTTATACTAAGATTTCAATACGTTGAATAACGTTAATGAACCAAATTCATTACATATATCTCCGCAGGGGCCCACAATACAATCAAACGAACGCATACACCGTACCTTGTTAACCCACGCGCCCATCTGACGGTTGGTATTACGTTGCCCGATCCAATGTATATTGCTTGATCAATATGCGCAAACAATAACGCACGATGGCGCACTTTAAACAGTGGTTTTGCAATGTCGGTCAGGACACGCATCAACACCTCTATGGAATCACTGTGAAATTCAAAAATACCGCCTTCCATATAATAGTGGTGCAATGAAACCCGCTTCCAGCTTTTACTGTTTCTCCAAGCCGCTGTTACTGTTCATCTGTCACGGTTCCGCTTCTCCCTACGCTCCAGGTTCCGGTCCTCCACGATTTCAATTATATATATATATATATAACTATTCATCGCATTTCAATTATATATATATTTTGTTATGACTATGATTCCGCTTACCCATGACTGTTTGACATTACAATTTATGCACAGCACAACCACCAGAATACATTATATTGCCATATATTCTTTCAATAACCCATAGGGTTGGGTTCACGATAACCATCCTCGTGATTTCATCATTTCAAAAATGCGTGTAGGATCATCATTTACAACATATTTTATATATTGGCATTCAACAGAAGTACTCTTTGTCATTTCGACCACTGATCTTTTACCCTCAACACAGGTTTTTAACGCACATTCTCCATCATTAAATAGACACCTCTATATATATATACACACAGAATTCAATTCAATCAATGCACAGATAACCCTAAAATAATTTCTTTCTTCACAGAGTGAGTTTATTTACAGGGTTTTCTGGTTCTGACCAGATCTTCAGTCCAATGGCCCTCTTACTGCACTCTACTCTGCCTTTGCTGCCTCTGTTCTCCTTGACTGATGCTGCTTCTTGCTCCTCTACTGCTGTGATAATGGCTCTGTCTCCGTATTTGCTTCCTCTGCCTCTGCCTTTCTCCTTTATATTCATTTCCTCTTTGATGCCTCCATTGTCTGTCTTTGTCTCCTTGTAACTATTCCTATTTCTGCATCTGCTACCTCCTTTGCCATTAATGACAACATTTCCAACAACCCAGT